>JAJIBD010001513.1:0-210793 GCA_021461705.1 Cryptotis parvus | reverse complement strand
TGGTATGGGAACTATATTTTACTCATTTTGATTCAGATTAAATATATCATATAAATATATGTGAAGGTGAGACTGTGATATTTGAACAACATTTATTTTGGAGCAACATAATATAAACATTCAGAGAAATTTTTAATTCTTGGCATCATTGAGTTCTGTTAGGGAATTGAATGAACAAGCATGAGTGTCTCTATAAAATCTGCTTTAAAATGTATGGCTTAATTAATACTATTCTAGTCTACATTTATCAAAAATTGAAAACCATCATACTCAATGCATAATTTCAACATTAAGTTATATGTTTATATACCTTCAGAAACTTTCTTCCTTAGCTCACCTGCATGTACACAGACTTACACATTCACTCTCACTGAGATGTTCTTTTATTTAGATATTAGTTTTGCAGCATTTAAATTTTTAGAGAACCAGATTTCAAATTAAAATAAGCCTGAGTATGACTTTATTTATTTATTTATTTATTTATTTATTTATTTATTTATTTATTTATTGCTTTTTGGGTCACACACCTGGCAAAGCTCGGGGGTTTCTCCTGGCTCTGCACTTCAGGAATTACCCCTGGCGGTGCTCGGGGACCATATGGGATACCAGGGATCAAAGCCCGGGCTGGTGTGGGCCGGCCATGCAAGGCAAACACCCTACCTGCTGAGCTATCACTCCGGCCCTGAGTTTGACTTTATAGCTGAACTTGGGTTCTTAATATAGCTTCATGAGTGTAGCCACTTCATATAATTTAGTTTTTAATTTAGTTTTTTGTGTGAAGCAACTTTTTTTTACTGAATAAATGTAGAAAGATGATGGGAGACAAGAGAGGAAGTAACTGTTTAACAGAAAATACAAAATTTTCCAGAGTTGAATATGCAAGCAATGATACACAAAGACAAGCTAGAGAGGCATATGTGTAAGGATGAAGCTTATAGAGCAAGCCTTCATATCAGTTTTATATCAGTTTTTAATACCTAACTAATCCAATTATAAGAAAGACAGTATAATGGACAGGGATTAGCTGATGCTTGGTTCATAGTAGTTACTTAAAGCAATCAACTTGTCTAATAGTATGATTTTCTATCTTTATTTTCTTTTAAAAAACCTTTGGATCTGTTTTCATAAATAGAGTATTATATCTCAATTTATTAAAATTAATTTCAAACATTTTCATGTTATTTATTTTGGAATTTCTTATTTAGGCATGTATAATATGACAGTTGAGCAGTTATAAATTATAGAAACAATAGAAAAAACTGAACAGTTACAAAAATATCTATACAGTGTACCATTAGTGCAAAAAATATTACTTCTGTTGAGTATATTATTGTAGAGAAATGGAATAATATGCAATAGTTGTGAGAATTTTTCAATTTTAGGAAAGAAATACCAAATTATCAAGATAACTATTTTCAAAGGAGTTATTCTATTATTTTGTCTTTTTTTTATATGCTGAAAAAATAATTTACAAATACTTGGTAGAACCTTTATAATTTTCAAACTAACTTGATTCTGATGATAGACAAATGTGTATAATATAGGATCAATAACTATTAACCACAGTGACAAGTAAGTTGAGGTGATTAATGAGCAAAGAGGGTTGGATAGTTACAGAATGTAACATTTTCATAAACTGTATGTTCTCAAAGGAACTGCTTATTATGACTCCTTCAGTACCAATCCCATCATTTCTTATAGAACATGCCACAGTCAAAATTATGCTTCATTCCCAAGACAACTCTTTGCAAAACAGCCATTTGCCATGCCACCGAATTCTTCAGAAGAGCTGTTTCAACAAGTGACAGTTGTCCTCTAATTCCTCCTTCAACTCATAGTATTCTGGTTCCCTGAATTGTCAATTCCTGTTCAATTATATTTGGGGAAATTTTAGAACAGTTAAATAGCTACAAGCAGAAAAGTACTTAATTTTAACACTGATGTTACAACAAACTTTTAAGTTTTCCTAACTACTATTAAAATATTGATAACATCACTGTATCACTGTAATGTCTTCCTGTTGTTCACCGATTTGCTTCAGAGTGGGCACAAGTAACATCTCCATTATTCCTGTCACATGCTAGTGTAGTCCAAGGGCATCTGCTTGCTCCAGGAACATGTAACGGCTCAAACCAATCCTTCGGTCATGGGAATGAAGCCTATAACTGTTACAGGTTTTTGGCATATCAACTACAAGATGGGTAGCTTGCCAGGCTCTGCCTTGTGGGAGAATGATCTTCTCAATATAATTAATAGATAATTCCTATGAGACATGTCCAAATAAAAAAAGATAATCTGAATACATTTTTCCAACTGAATTTTATAAGATACTCTTTTTTATAGACTTCTTAAGTTTCTTCATTTGGCAAAACAAGTTTTCAAAAGCAATAAGATGATTTGTGATGACATTCCTAGTTTGGGGATGGAGCCAAGACATACATTGGAGCAAGGAAAATCCCCAATAAATGGTGTTAGGAAACTGAACAGCTACACAAAAAAATAAAATTAGTCATTATAATCATTCATAAAAATTTATGTAAATTGAGTGAAAGTCTTAAATGTAACAACAGTCATAAATACATTGAATAAATAAATGATAAATTCCTAGTCATTGGCCTTAGAGTTACATTGGAGACTGAACTCCATTGACAAGGAAAAGAACGCAAAATTTAAAAATAGGACTGTATCAGACTAATGAAAGAGTCTGCACACTAAAATAAATTTTTTCAAAAAGAAAGGACATTGATAGTAACTAAAAAGACATTTGTATGTCATGCATTAAACCATAAGGGAATATCTAAAAATATGAAGAACTCACAAATTCAACAAGAAAATAAGTTTTTAAAGTAATCATATCTGAATACATCCCTTTTCAGAGTAGTTATATAAATGATTAATGGGTAAATAAAAAGATGTTCAATATCAGATCTGAGAGATGGTATCACTGTATCACTGTCACTGTCTTCCCGTTCATCATCAATTTTTTTCCTGAGGGGGCACCAGTAACATCTCCATATGTCCTGTCTCTTGCAAGTAGAGCCCAAGGGCATATGCTTGATCCAGGAACATAAAGAGCCTCAAACCATTCAATCAGGTCATGGGAATGAGGTATATAATTGTTACTGGTATTTGGCATATCAAATACAACAAGGGTAGCTTACCAGGCTCTGCCGAGAGGGTGGCATACTCTTGTAGTCAACTCTGATCTCCAGCATTTATTGAACCGCATAGCTGCTTGTGGGCTGCGTGAGCCGGGCTGTCATAGGCTCTCTGTTGGGTGGAGTTCTGACGAGAGGGAAGTCTGGATGTGGAAAAATGGAAGCCCTCAAGGAGTGGTGGGGGGTCGTCTGGCACTTGTGAGGCTCTGCTGGTGTGCTGGGGTCACAGGCCAGGGCTAGAACCTGCTGTCCCTCCCAGATGCCTCTTGAGCGGCTGGGCAAAGGAAGAGCTGGTATCAGCTCTGCCCCATGTCTGTGAGTCTCCCTCTCATCTGAGAGATGGTACAGTCAGTAAATACCTTACATTGTACATGGACAACCTAATCTAATAATGGTATATATGTATAATTTTCTAAACCCCACCAGGGAGTGATTTCAGAGCACCAGTGGATACTGCTCAGAAAGAAAAACAAAAGGAATATTTATCATCTCTTAGTATTATAAAAATACAATTCAAGATAAAAAGTATCACTTTTGACCAGCAAAAGATGATTGTTCAAAAGACAGCAACTATAGATGTTGTAGAGGACACCTTTAAATTTTGTTGGTGGGAATGTGAACTGATGTAGCCATTATGGAAAAATGTATGGAGAATCCTTTAACAAATAGAAATCCTGTTTGAGTCATTTATCCTACTTGTGAGGACCCCGAAATACAAAAAATGTCATTTTACGTAAATGTATATACCAACATGCCTATTGAAGCATTATTTACAGTAGCCAATAACTATAAACAAACTAAGGCTCATCAACTGACAAATGGCTAAGAAATTGAATCTTACCACTTATAACAACATGAATAGAACTAGCAGGTATACCACTTAGTAAAATAAGGCAGATGGGGAAGTACAAATATATAGCTTGTATATAGATAAATGAAACAGATGAACTAAATTAAGAATAAAATTTGCATTAAAATGCTGAGAGACCCTCAGACATGGGGCAGAGCTTCTACTTGCTCTCCCTGTGCCCAGCCGTTCATGAGGTGCCCGGAGGCATGGCGCGTTCTAGCCCTGGCCTGCCACCACAGCAGAGCCTCACAACAAGCCAGACTACCCCCCCACCCTACTCCTTGGGGCCCGCCATTTTCCTCATCCGGATTTCCCTCTCATCACAACTCCACCCAGCAGACTAGACTATCACAGCCTGGATCATCATCACCCACCCTGCAGCAGTTTTTTTTTTCAATCCGGCCAAGGTATGCTGAACCAGAGACTCTCAGACATGGGGCAGAGCTTCTACTTGTTTTCCCTCTGCCCAGCCGCTCATGAGGCGCCCGGGAGGCATGGCGGGTTCTAGCCCTGGCCTGCCACCCCAGCAGAGCCTCACAACAAGCCAGATGACCCCCCCACTCCTTGGGGCCTGCCATTTTCCTCATCCGGACTTCCCTCTCATCACAACTCCACCCAGCAGACCTAACTATCAGAGCCCGGCTGTGCGGCCACTAGCGGCCTAGCGGTTCATCAATAAATGCTTTATTTAGAGGTGAGTACAAGAGTATGCCACCCGCACGGCAAGCCTGGCAAGCTGCTTGTGTAGTATTTGATATGCCAAATACCAGTAACATTGATATTAGGTCATTTCCGTGACCTAATATAATGGTTTGAGGCTCTTTATGTTCCTGGAGCAAGCGGATGCCTTTGGGTTCTCCTAGCATGAGGCAGGACATATGGAGATATTACTGGTGCCCGCTCTAGCAAATAGATGATTAACCGGAAGATAGTGATAGTGATTAAAATGCCAATTAGTACAACATTACAAGAAAAAATCCAAACCCAACAAAACATGGGGAAAAGATGTGTAAAAGCTCTCAAAGGAGAAATACAAAGACCTGCATGCATTTTTTTTTAAAAATGCTCAACATCACTAAACAACCAAGAACAAACAGTATTGATATGAATGTATTGAAAAGGAGGACTTTCATTCCCTGCTTATAGGAATGTTGACTGGTCCAGCCTTTCTAGAAACATTATGGACATTCCCAGAAAGCACTAGGAATTAAACTCCTATTGATATTAAAAGAAATTTTACTTATTAAAGTATACCCCCAAAATAAAAAAAAAATCAAAACTGGAAAAATGACAATGACTATCTGTACACTTGTCTTCCTTGTGGCATCCACTATAGCCAAAATCTAGAACAAACTCAAGTATAATAATATTTGCTTGGATAAAGAAACTGTGGCACATATAGACATGCAGTTATTACTCAGCCAAGAGAAGAGATAAAATCATGTAATATGCTGCTATGTGGATGGATCTGGAGAGTAACATGCTGGGTAAAGTTAATTAGAGGGGAGATGAACCTACACAGAATGATCTCTCTTATATACAGGATACAAAGAAACATAGCTGTGAAATAAAGAATGCCCAAACACAATGGAAACAAAGACCAGGAAGTTGGTATTCAATAGGAAATATGCCACATGAGAGACAGTTTGGTGATAAGACAGGGAAGACGCTATAACGTTGGAGGAGGGAAGTGTTCTACTGGGAGCAAATGAGAGCTAAAAGATTGCAAATTATTACTCATGAGACCCTAACAGCAACAGTTCTGTAAACCACAGTGACTAAAAATTACAAACACACACACACACACACACAAACACACACAAACACACACACACACACACACACACACACACACACACACACATATATATATATATATATATATATATATATATATATATAAGAAAAATCTGTCATAGAGGCAGACTAGTGGATGGGAAGCAAATAAGGTAGGGGTCATTGGCAGGGAAGTGGACACTGATGAAGGGATTGGTGTTGAAACATTATATCCTGAAACCAAATCATGAATATCTTTGCAATTCACATTGGCTAAATAACACTTAAAAACATTAAAAAATGATAGATAAATAAATGACCAAATAATATTGACCATAAAGTAATAAAAATAATAATAATAATAATGACTAAGTAAATGACCTGTTGTTGCCAGAAAAGAAAGGGAATGGGAGTGTGAAAATTTGGACACAGGGGACATTTATATGTAAAGTATAGTTTTGAATTTTTGCTTTTATTTCAACTGTGGTAATATTGATTTACAAGACTGTTTCTGGAGTATACTTTCTCACTTCTTCAGTATGTTACTACACCACCCTCCCAACAAAGTGCCAATATCCCTGCACCACCGGCATGAATGTTCTCTCTCTCTCCTTTCAACTCTTTCTGCCCTTCCCCCTCTTCAATTATACAGTCAGAGTCAGGATTTTGTTTCCATATGGCTTTGTGTATTTCCCTGCATTTTTGCCTCATGTTCATGAGATCATCAATTATTTATCTTTTTTCTTCTGATGTTGTTTATAATGATCCTCCAATTCCAGTGTAGTTATGTGTCACATCTTTATTCATTTATGTATCAATGGGCACTTATTATAAAAAGATCATTTCCATTCCCTAAGTATAATGTGTGCTTCAGAGAATTCAGTGTACTGAAACCTTTTTTAGCACCGAAAAGATTTTTATAAGTCTTTTTCAATTTGTAAAAAATATTTTTACTTGGTTGTTTGTTATAGGAGATAATTTGCCTTGAATGCATAAGGCTATGTCTTCAAATGTTGGATCCACAAACAAACAGACGGAAAAAACAATTATTTTTGATCTTTTAATAGTTGTTTAGGAGTGAAGTTATGTAAAAATATGGTAGAGATTTAAAATACTTTAAAAATATCTGAACTGTTCCCATAGAGACTGGACTCACATTCCTATCAATAGCATACAGTTACTTTTCTCCGGACTCTGGTTAGCACTTGTGTCTGACCTTTTTTGTTCAAGTTATTCTCACAGTGTAAGACTGTGAGAATAAAACAATTGTTCAAATAAAACAAATGTTTTATTTGAATTTTCTTTAAAAAATTCATGTAGATAGCACTTATTGTCTTTTATTAGCTACTGTTCATCTGAATGTCTTCCATGGTAAAGTATATGTTTACCTCAAATCTTTTTTCCTTTTTTTTTTTTTGAGCAACACCTGGCTATGCTTACCGGACTCTGAGTTCAGGGGGTAACTCCTGGTATTCCTCGGGGTCCATATTGGGTGCCAGGAAACAAACCTGGGTCAACAATGTGCAAGGGAAGTGCCCAACCCACTCTATTATCATTCCCACCCCACATTCAAGTAATTTTTTATGGTCTTGTTGTTTTGTTGTCAGGTTTTGTTAGTTACTTATATTTTGGATATTATCAATTGTCATGACTATTCATGAGATTATTGTCTCCCATAGCATGGAGAAAATATATATAATTTTAATAATACATTTAATAAATGATATTTATTTAATAATGAGTAAAATTTTATTAATAATCACTTGGTCACTTGACATTCCATTATTCATCAACTTGCTGGAGTAACTTTTCCGTTTGTCCCTGTCACGTGTCAATGTGGGCCAATGGCATCTGCTTGCTCCAGGAATATGAAGAGCCTCAAACCATTTGTTCATAAAATTTAAATATTTTAATATGTAATACTAGTTTATAGTTAAATATATTATTTTAATAAATGCCCAAAACAGTCTTTGGCAGTGAGGGATGTTTAAATTTATATAATCTCAAAACATTGTTTTGGTTTTGCTTCCCTTGTTATTGGAGTCAAATCCTGAATTTATCTCTTAAGTCAACAGTATGTCTTGTTTTCATATGATTACTCAATCTTTTGTATGTTTTTCACTCTAACATCCAAGTCTTTAATCCATTTTGAATTAAGTTTTATATCCATGTTGTAGGAAAATAGTCCAATTTTAGACTTGCAAATCCCCATCTTGTTTTTCCAAAAACATTTAACTTTCTTTGCTCTATATTATGTTTTCATTCCCTTTATAATAAATTTTCTATCATATATGTGAGGATTTAATTTTTGGGTCTCCAATGTATTCCATTGATCTGTTTGTCAATGTTTATTCCAAAACATACTTTTTAAAAAATGCTGTAGTTTTGTATCATAATTTTTAAGTTGAGGAGCATGTTTCCATTTTTAGATCCTCTAACTCTGCTGCTCAGGGCTTTTAGGGTTTCAAGCAAACTCAGTAAGTTTATTCTATTTTCTTGAAGAATGTCAGTATTTTGGTAGCAATTGCTTTGAGCCTATAAAATCCTTTGGGTCATATGGTCATTTCAACAATGCTAATTCTTTAAATGCTGTGAGTGGAATAGAACTAGTTACCTAGGAAATAACACAGGACTAGTATAATCGTAACTGAAAGTAAATATTAAAAGGACTGTAATTGGTTTGCACATAAATGACCTTGGTTCTATCCCCTGCACTGTATATTTTGTATATGTTCTCCCAGACACCAGTCATGAGCGATTCCTGGACACAGAGCCAGGATTAAGTTCTGAGCACTGCCTGGTGTTGTCCCTGTCCAACCACTCAAAAAATAAATACAGTGATAAAGTTCATCACTGATTTTGTTTTAATTCAAAATTATTAAGGTTGAATATTTGACTTTGGGCAAATCAGGATACTTTCTTGTTTTTCTGTGAAGTCATTAATACAATATTCCTAGAAAGGTCATATTTAGAAAATAAAATAAGTAAAAAAAGAAAAAGTTATTGAGACCAAGGTAATAGTACAGTAGATAGAACACTTGCCTTGCACATGACAGGCCTAATTCCATGTTGGTACCACATATGGTCCTCTGAGCCCCATCAGAGTGATCCCTGAGGTCAGAGACTGGAGTAAGCTCTGAGTACTGAGTGGGTGTAACTCAAAAGCAAGAAAAAGAAAAGAAAGTTTCTGTTGCAAATGGGTCAGAGTTGGCTGGCATCATGAACTAATTCCCTATAAATTGGACCCTTCCTGTAATTATTATCATTGCATAATAATACAAACGATGTTTGTTCTCCTGACCCTGAAAGAGCCCTAAACACGGCAGCACTAAGAAGGACGGGCAAGGGGAGGCTGATAAAATCTCAGGGCCAAACTAGGCTGGCAAAACAATGAAGGACTAAAATGACTGTCTATACTTTCAAAGCAAGTGCGCTGGCATCAGAAGCATATATCGAGGACCTGATGGTGCAATTGCTAAAGATCAAGTAGAAAATCATTGATCTGATCGAGGCAAGGAGGCACCAATCACATAATGCTGTTTTTAACATTGGAGAAGAACCCTTCCTCTGAACATGCAATGAGAGAGCCGTCAGTGGTGTGGGTGTCCTTGTCAACACAAACCTGGCCGTAAGCACTGATTCATTTGAATCCCTAACAAACCAGATAGGACGATTACACTTGAAGAGATGTGGCCCACTGCCAGCAGTTTCTATCTTCGTTGTCTAGGCACCAACATCCACTTACAAGGAAGAAGAAATTGAGAAACTCTACATGGAATTGGAGGAGTTCTATAAAGGAGATCACACCTTTGCAAGATCATAGTCAGTGGTTTTAATGCCAAGATAGGACCAAGAAGATCGGCCGAAGACTCCACATTGGGATCTATGGCCTAGAATGGAACAAACTGGGTGAGAGAATATCTGAGTTCATCATGTCCACCAAGACCATTCATGGGAACTCACAGCTCCAGAATGCTGAATCAAAAACGTTGGACATGGGAATCTCCTGGTGGATAGTTCCACAATGAAATTTACCACATCATATTCAATTGACATTTTTGCCTGACTAATGTTACTGTCATCCCAAAATTCCAAACAGGGTTGGACCCCTGTCTCCTTCGTGCAAAATTCTACTTCACGCAACAGTGAGAAAAGGCTGCAAAGTTTAAGAATGGAGCTCCCAGAATAACCACCAACTGGTAACTCTTTGGCATCATTGCAGCTATATGGGAAGATGAGGACATCAATGAAGAATACAACCTACTAGTTCGCACATCCATTGTGCAAAAAGCCAAGAGAGAGAATGCCATAAAAGGAGGCCTGTCTTCAAAAACTCTCTAGCTCATTCACCAAGTTGGCAAGGTGTGAGCCTCAGGCAATGAAATGCTAATGTACAAGCTTGTAAAGCAGTGTAGAGAAGCAATAAAGGAAGACATCAAAGAGACAAGTTCAGAAATTCTGACTGATGCAGCAGAAGCTGGGAAGAGCATTTGCAACACCTGCCTGTCCTTTGCCAACTATAAGTCAAAGATGACTGCTCTCTGATGTCCTGATGGATCTATCACATATTCCAGGAAGATTATCCTGGAATGGAGATTATCCATGACTTCTACTAGGATCTCTTTGATAGCCATATCCACCTGCCCATATACCAAATTCCACAGGATGGATATGTCATTCCTAACGTTCTCCCTTCTGAAATATGACATGCCATTTTGTTGGTAAAGAAGGGAACAGCACCTGGCCCAGACAAAGTCAGACCCGAACACCTAAAGAATCTGCCATCAGTACTCATCAATACACTGGCTCGGCTCTTCACATTCTACCTGTCTGAATGCAAGGTGCCCTCCCAATGGAAAACCAGCAGTACAGTTCTACTGTTCAAGAAGGGAGACATCCACGACATTGGCAATTATCGCCACATTTGCCTGTTGTCTGTTATCTACAAGCTGTTCACACAAGTCATCCTGAACAGGATTGGGAGAACATTAGATGAAGGACAACCATACGAGCAAGTTGGCTTCCAAAAAGGATTCAGCACAATGGACCATATTCACACGGTAACCAAGCTCATTGAGTTTTGCGTGGAGTTCAAAATGCTGCTCTGACTAACGTTCATTGATTTAAAGAAAGCCTTTGATTCTGTTGAGACCAAAGTGGTCATTGAAGCCCTAGCCAAACAGGGTGTTCAAACCCAATACATCAAGATCCTTTGTGAGCTGTATTACGGATTCACCACCAGGATCTCACCATTCTACAAGGAAGTGATCATTGATGTCAAAAGAGGGGTTTGGCAAAGTGATACCATTTCACCGAAACTCTTCATGCCACCCTCGAGAACGTTATGTGACAATTAGAATGGGAAGGAATGGGAGTGAGGATAAACGGTCGGCAACTACACCACCTCTGCTTAGCTGATGACATTCTAATAACACCAAACGTTAGCCAAGTGGCACAAAGGCTGGCTGACTTCGACTGTGAATGTGGTAATATAGTTCTACAGCTGAATCTCAACAAAACAATGTTCATGAAAAATGAACTAGTTCCAGACACCCTATTCACTCTCAATGAAACAAACATCCTGAATGCAGCAGTTATGTGTACCTAGGCTGAGAACTCAACATGATGAGCGACCTAAAACCTGAGCTGCACAGAGTAAGAGAGAGGCATGGAATGCCTTCAATAGCATCGAAGAAATAGCTAAAAGGACCATGAACCTCTGGCTCCAGGCACATCTATTCAACTCCACTGTTCTCGCTGCATTAACATACCCCTCAGAAACCTGGGCCCAATGAAAGCAGATTGACAATGCAATATATTCGGGTCTCCCAAAGAGGAATCAAAAAAGCTGTGCCTGGAATATCATGCCTCACTCAAGTGAGAGAAGTAATCCGGAGTTCCAACCTCCATAGGTGATCCAGAGTCAGGGACACTGTCTTGTTTGCCAATGCATCAAAAAATCAGATGGACTCGACATGTAATGCAATTTGGAGATTGCCGGGCGCCCCGCCGGAGTCCCCGACAGTGCCGGGAAGCGAGTTCCCTTCTACCTCCGAAGCCGGTGAGGAATGGATGAAAACTCAGGAGTCCGATGCAGTTTTAAAAGGCTTTACTTATCACAGGTTCAGGCATACAAATCAGCAAAAGGAAAAGCCCGGTGCTTAGGATTCCAGGCTAGAACCCCAGCCACGTGTAGGCCAAGATGGCGACCACCACGTGTAAAGGTTTTGTAAAAGAATAAAAAGGCTTCCAAGGGGAATGAGCGCTCACAAGGAGAGATCCCACAAAGAAGAAGGCCCGGAGAGCGGGAACCGGCTAGTTTATATCCCTGTACTCAGACCTTCCTCCCACTGTTATGGAAAGCAGGGAGGGTCCAATGCCCTTAGTTAATCACTCCCTGCACCTCACCTAGGGCCTTTACTATGCTAATGTTTTGAGCCGAAATTTGCCTGGGAATGCCTTTGTAGTGTAGAGAAGGGGGTTTCTGAGATGGCATGTCTCTGTACCAAAGACTAATACTAATGCCAGTTAAATATTTCTCCAAGCCTTCACAAGTCTCTTCTACTTCATTGTAGTTTTATATTTTAGTTGCCTTTGAGTATATCAGGGAGCCATGCTTGTTTGCTTGGAAGCAAACAGCATTTCTCTCTGGTCTAATTACTTAGGGGTCCAGCGTGGCCAGGCTAATATGCTGGTAAGATCTAGCTAGTCCCACGATGATTGTGGTAGCATGGGAGAATATTTATACCAGCTAGTACAGCATACATGGTCGGATAAACTGCCACATTTAGACTACCCCCTTATCTACGGAGTGATTTGCGGGAGGCACTCCAGAGCAGATGAAGCGGCCCTTAGGAGTCCTGCAACAGGAGATGACCGCTGGACTAGAACCATTACAGACTGTATCCCACAGAACCTCTAAAGATCATGTGGCAGCCCACCTACAAGATGGTCAGACTTCTTCGTCAAGACCTTGAATGAATGGTTTGAGGCTATTTATATTCTGGAGCAAGCAGATGCTATTGGGCTACACTGGCATGTGATAGGGTTTTATGGAAATATTACTGGTGCCTGTTTGAGCAAATTGACTAATAACGGGATGTCAAGTGATCAAGTGATCAATTTATTAATTATTATCACTTTTTCCATATAAAATAAGCTCAAACATTTTCTAAACAGATTGGTAGGTTTTACATATGACATTGAATTGCATAATACTCATACCATAAATAATTTCAAAAGTTGATTATTAAAATTTCAGAAAGGAAAATCTGTAAAGATTTTAACACAGTTTTTGGCAAACTTATGTTTTAGTAAATTTATGTTTACTTATGTTTAGCTGGACACTTTAAGAAATTTTTTTCTCTCTCACTGCAATTCCTCAGGGTGACAAAAATTCCTTGAACATGATCAATGTTAAAATATTAGACACTTTAATATCCTTGCCTTCTATTAAAATTAAAATAAATTAAAATCTTAATTAAAATTTAAATTAAAATTAATTTCACCTCAACCATCTCTTGCTTATCTCTTTTTGAGATAAATTGTGAAAAAAAATACCTATTGTTACATTAACTCTATTTAATGTTTACCTTTGCATTAATGTCTATAGTTAAGTTATGTCAGCCTAATACTCAGATAGTTCCAGTGTGCTTATGCATTTATGTATTTGATCCAAAATGAAATAACAGAATGAATCAGTAGAAATTAAAGAGTTTTGAATAGCAGGACTTCATTACTGAGCTGAATAGTTTACTTTCATTGGAGTAATATTTTATTAAAATAAATTATTATATAACCTACAAATGTTTATATTTTCTTAAATAAGTATAGTTTCTGCCAAGATAACTGTTGAGTACATTAGATGATCAAGTAGAAAGGGCTGATTACATCATTTTTAGTATGTGTTTTATTTACAAAAACTGATGACATTAGGGCCAGAGCCTTGCATGCACTGTTCTGTGCCGGCTTGGGTTCTATCCAGGTATCCCATATGGTCCCCTGAGCACCGCCAGGAGTGATTCCAGAGTGCAGAGCCAGGAGTAACCCCTGGGCATTGCCGGTGTGACCGAAAAAAAAAGCAAAAAAAAAAAAAAAAACTGATGACATTATTAGAGGAAATCAGTCAATAAAGTAAGCTGCCTAATAATACAAAAATAGCAAAAGCATATCAGAATAAATAAAACCAAAATGAAAATGGCCTTTAAAAATAGAAATTCAATAAAAGCCTTTCTTTCTGGAATAGTATTAGGGACACAATGAAGTCTATACTATCCACAGGAAATTGGGGATAGCAAAATTAAGTGGAATTATATTCAGGCACCATACCATAACTTTGAAAACAGTTTTCTGTTGTGGCCTTAGGAGAGGTAGACAAGGGAAAGTGAGATTATATTAGAATGCACTCAAATACATTTGTAAAGTAAATGAAAGTTTAAAAATTAATATTGATTAATCCACATAAACATTGCTTGACATTTCAAATTTGACTGGAGGCAGAACCAGTGTTTAAAACAATTTCTCGTTGATTGCAGGAACTACTTGGTAACCTACTCTCTATAAACTCCTCTTACCCATATGTGAAAAAGTGAAAGGGGGTAAAAAGAAAAACAAAGTGACAAAGGAGCTTCCAGATCGGGTGCCCGGTTATTTGTAAATTAATATAACTTCCTCCAAGATAGCACACAAGACTTATTAAAAATAATAGATAAGATTAAAGAGGGAGAAAAAATACCAACTGAAGCATGGCATTTACAAATTTTTACCATAATTTCATTAAATTATTGCTTTTATTTGATTTTTTAGAGATGACAACAAGGATATTCTACCCTCACGGCAGAGCCTGGCAAGCTACCCGTGTCATATTTGTTATGCCAAATACCAGTAACAATTATTGACCTCATTCCCATGACCTGATGGAATGGTTTGAGGCTCTTTATGTTCCTGGAGCAAGCAGGTGCCCTTGGGCTGTACTAGCATGAGACAGGTCGTATGGAGATGTTACTGGTGCCTGCTCGAGCAAATCGATGATGAACGGGAAGACAATGATATATATATATATATATATATATATATATATATATACAGTGATATGATACAGTGATATGATTTTTACAACTTCAAACATGTATTAGCACATATAATAGAGGAAACAGTCATATGTTTCCCTTGAATTATTCAATCTACTAAAATTCAGTGGAGTTGTCACATCTATATTTTATTACCTTGTTCCACAATTCATTAGTTTTGTTATTCATCAATATTGTGCTGTCAAGATTTCTGTAGCTTCTAGCAAATTCTTAAAAGTACATAATTTTTTATATATTGTACAGTTTTGTATTGGCTGTTAAAGATACTTTGTCTTTCCATATAATCTTTAGAATTTGCTTCTGATGATTCTACAAAGTCATTTTGTTTTTTTCCTTCACTGTGATTGTGTTAAATATACTGATATAATTCAAATTGTTATGTTAGAATTATAGAAGGTTTAACCTATCGCTCCATATCTCTTCTTTGAGTTTTATTTATTTATCTATTCATTCATTCATTCATTCATTCATCAATTTATTTTGCTTTTTTGGGTCACACCCTGCATGCTCAGAGGTTACTCCTGGCTCTGCACTCAGGAATTACTCCTGGCATTGTGTGGGGAACTATATGGGATGCCAGGGATCAAACCTGGGTCTGCTGCATGCAAGGCAAACACCCTACCTGCAGGACCTTTGCTCCGGCCCCTCTTCTTTTATTTTTATTTCCGGTTTTTGGGCCATGCTCAGTGTTGTTTAAGCTCTAGGGACCATACGTAATGTCAAGGACTAGACCCTTATTGGATGCATGTAAAACGAGGCATCTTACCTGCTATTCTGTCTCTAGACCCCAATAGTTCTTTTATTTATGCATTTTCTTAGCATATGCTTTAACTTAGCATTGTGAAGTTTTCTGTTTATATATTGATCCTGTTTGTGCTCTTTTAGCTTTATCTTCACTTGAATCACTTGAATCCCGTTATTCATCGATTTGCTCGGCGGGCACCAGCAACATTTCCATTGGACCCTATCACGTGCCAATGTAGCCCAATGGCATCTGGTTGATTCAGTAATATGAAGAGCCTCAAACCGTTAGCTTTATACAGAAACATTTTATTTCCTGAGTCAATATTGAATTTATACTTTGTAATTTTAAATTCTAGTTATTCATGGACTTTGTAGAAAATCAATTTATTATAGATAATATCCTACAACCTTAAATTTTAATATACTTGAATTTTTATTTCTGAATTTATTTAAAAAATTTTTATTTTATTTTTATTTAAGTTAGAGGAAAGGAAGTCAATCACAGAGTTGTAAAATATAGTCAAAGTGAGTGTAACTATCTTTCTAATACTATTTTTTAGTTAGTCCTATCTTTCTAATACTATTTTTTCTTGCCATATTTCTTTTTCTTGTATATTGCTTGTGTGTGAAAATATCAATGATTGTCTATGCAGGAAACATAACAGATGGTCTTCACAATGTTAAAAACCAAGGCAAGATTTGCCTATGGGCTGCTCAGTGGTAGAGTACCTGTCCCTACTTGTGTAGCCACTATTTTAATATTTCTGTACATAATAAGTTTGATCTAGGTGACACTGCTATCGGTGTTTCATGGACATGTAATGCGATTTTTCCACCACACTGAAACCTGACATTTGTATTAAGGTATTACAACCAAATCATTAGCACCACAACCATGTTAAAGTGAATGGGAAGCACTCCAAAAAATGTGCAACTACCACAAGCAAGTATGTAGGTATTTCAATTAAGTATAGGTGATCCTCCATCACAAAGGAAAGAAAGGATATGGAGACTATCATTAAAATAAAAGTATAAGTAAAACTACTATTGATTTAGTAATTCCACCAATGGTATATAAACCAAGGAAAGAAAATTATATCTAATAGCTATCTGTTCCTTTTTCTTCACTGGTATGCTATTTATAATATTCAATATTGTAGAAAAACAACCCATTTTCCAGAATGACAGGTGAAAACTCACATACATAGCACAATGGAATATTATTTGCCCTTGAAAAGAAAGAAATACTGAGCCAGGGAAATTGCTCAAAGGACTGAAATGTATGTTTGTATGCGTGTTTCTAGCCCCAGTTCTGCATGGTTTCAGGATTGCCAGGAGTTGATCCTGAACAGTATCAAGTGTGGGGCTCCCAGAAAAGAAATCTCGACACTTACTGTAACATAGGTGACTAAGCACATTATATTAACCGAACTAAGTCATATAAAGGTATATATTATAACAAAAATTAAACTCATAAAAGTGCTAGATTAATGACTGCTGGGACCAGATGAATGGGGAAATAGAAGAAATTCATCTAAATGCAATCTTCCAATCATAAAATAAATGATTTTAACACATAATTTGCATCATACTGACTGTAGTGAGCAACTGTGTTGTATACTTGAATGTTACAGGCACACTAGACCTTTCAAGTTCTCAATACATACACATACAAACACATACTGTATGAAGTTGATGAATATGTTAACTAAACCTATTTTGAAAGTTCTTTCACAATATATACCCTTACCAAATAGCTCATACTGCTTAAACTTACATGTTAGTTGTCAATCATATATGAATAAAGATGGAGGAAGGAAAATACAATATTTTACTGTTATGTATTCCCTTTTTTACTATGTTCTTTTTGGAGAATAAAATTTTGGTCTAAATATTTTGTTTTCTCTAATTAATTTCTTTGATCATTTTCTGGATGCTATATAGCCTGAGCATAAATACATTCCTGATGTTTGCATTATCTAGAACTGAGCATTGAGTGTAGGCAAAGGGATACACATGATAACCCCTAAATGTATATACGGCAAGCCACAATGTGTAAGAGAAGGGGAGAGAGAGAGAGAGAGAGGAAGAGGAAGAGAGACAGAGACAGAGAGAGACAGAGTAGAGACAGAAGAAGAGGAAAAGTGCCTGCTATAGAGGCAGGCTTGGGGGAAGGGGAAGGAATCTGGAGACACTGGTGGTGGGAAATGTGCGCTAGTTGAGGCATGATCATACTGCAATATTGCATGAAAACCAATCATGAAAAACTTTGTAATTGTCTATCTCACCGTGTTATAATAAAAATTAATTAATTAAAATATTTGCATTATCTCTCATTCATGTTCCAACTAATTTTGTTCTGAATAAAATTATAAATTGGTTGTTTTTTTTCTTTTAAATGATTTTTCCCAGTCTCATTGCCTTTCTGTGTTTTCAGAGGAAAAATCTACTTTAATTCATACTTTTAAACTCAGTTTCCATAGGCAACCCCATCACACATATTGCTTTTTAATTTTTTTTTGCCTTTTTGGGTTACCCTGGCAATGCTCAAGGGTTACCCCTGGCTCTGCACTCAGGAATTACTCTTGGCAGTGCTTGTAGGACCATATGGGATGCCAAGAATTGGACCCGGTTCAATCATATGTGAGGCAATTGCTCTATCCACTGTACTATCAATTCAGCTCCCAAACCCATTGCTTTTAAGGAAGTCTCTTAGACTTTTGTCATCTGTTGTTTTAAAATATTGTCTTATATACATATACATACATATATAATTGCCACATATAATTTTACTACATATAGTAATACCTATATAATTATTACTCTGATTAGTGTTTTTTGCTATTCTTATGCCTGTGGTTTTATATGTAGCATATATATTTTAAAAGTTCTCAGCATTATTTCTTCAAATAATTTTTCTACTTTGTGTATTGTATCTTTTCCTATGGGTTTTCAAATTTTATTTTTGGAACAGTTTTTGAAGCTCCCTTATATTCTTTGAACTTTGTCTCAAGTTTTAAAATTTATGTTACAACTTTAGAAGTTTAAATTAGTACGTGTTGAAGCTCATTTTAAATTTCTCTGAAATTTCAAATATGTTGGTAACAACAGACTACAGTATAGGGTCTCAACACTAAACTTTCAATTAATGAAAACAAATTTTTCTCTTACATGTTATCTTTGTACTGGATTGTTATCAGATTTTCTTTCTTTTTTTTTTTTTTTTTTTGCAGGTCACACCCGGCAATGCTCAGGGGTTTCTCCTGGCTCTGCACTGAGGAATCACTCCTGGCAGTGCTCAGGGAACATATGGGATGCCGGGGATCGAACCCTGGCTGGCACGGGCCCACCGCGTGCTAGGCAAACGCCCTACCTGCTGGACTATCACTCTGGGCTCAGTATTTTCTTTTTAAGTATAAATTTGAACTTCATGTGTCAGGTTATATTATCACACAGTTACATGTATTATCTAAATTTTTGCAAGATTCTTTAACATATTTATTATAATTATAATATTTATTGTTAGATAATTCAGATATCTGTGTCATATCTGTATATGGTTGATGGTATCACTTCTTTTCTTATAATTCACATTTTTTTGAATTTTAATATTTCAATATTTTTGTAAATATTGGACTTGATTTCATTATAAAAATTGAAATAAGTTAACCACAAAATGTAAGTATTTTTTGTTAATCTGGGTATATTTTTATATTTAAAATTTCCTTTTGTTGCAGTTAATAGATATTTTAATTCCTCTGGTATCTTTGTTTTTATCTTTACTGTTTACTTGTAAAAATTCTTCCTAGACTGTTTGCATTTTAGAGTTCTTTTATTTGTCATCCACTGCTAAATGGTGGTTCGCACTATTTGAGAAAGGAGTTTTCTATAATCTTATTATGAAATTCCAGTATTTCAAGTGAGCTCATGTCTATGATCAGTAACGTTCACATATTGACTTTTCTTGTTTCACAAAGAATTGCCAAGTAATAATATCTAACTTGAGAAGATCTCATCATCTTCTTCATGCTTTTGTGGTTGATTATTCTGTCTCCAAGTAATTAAGTCCATGCAGTCCATAAGCTGTCTGTATCACTGTCACTGTCTTCCTGTTCATCATCGATTTGCTTGAGCGGGCACCAGAAACATCTCTATATGTCCTGTCTCATGCTAGTAGAGCCAAAAGGGCATCTGCTTGCTCCAGGAACATAAAGAGCCTCAAACCATTACTCAGGTCATGGGAATGAGGTCTGTATTTGTTACTGGTATTTGGCATATCAAATACAACATGGGAGGCTTGCCAGGCTCTACCATGAGGGTGGCATACACTTGTAGTCACCTCTGATCTCCAGCATTTATTGATGAACCGTGTAGCCGCTGGTGGCCCTGCAAGCCAGGCTGTAATAGACTCTTCTGCTGGGTGGAGTTATGACGAGAGGGAAGTCCAGATGTGGAAAATAGTGGCCCTCATGGAGTGGGGGTCGTCTGGCTTGTTGCGAGGTTCTGCTGGGGTGGCCGTCCAGGGCTAGGACCTGCCATCCCTCCCGGGTGCCTCGTGAGTGGCTGGGCACAGGGAGAGCCAGTAGAAGCTCTGCCCTGTTGTATGAGTCTCTGCATCAGCATACCTGGGCCAGACTTGAAAAAGACTGCTGCGGGGTGGGTCCGATGAGCTGGGCTGTAATAGGCTCTTCTCCTGGGTGGAAGTCTGACAGAGGGAAATCAGATGTGGAAAATGGTGGCCCTCATGGATTGGGGGTCGTCTGGCGAAACAGCCTCCTCTCCGCCTAAGTGTTGCTTCCATGCCGCCTTACTTGAGGTGGTGGGATTCCTACTGCTATGCAGTTCAACTGAACTCTGCTCGGTAGCTTTTTGTGTAAATCGGCGAGGTTGCCCTAAAAGGTTCTTCATAGTACAGTGATGAAGGTGAAGAGCCTGGCTTAGTGTCTCCACCAGCTGCCTCACTGGCAGTCTGCTCAGCTTCACGCCTCTTAGCTTCCCTCTGTTCAAGGGCATAATTCACTTCATTATCCCTGGTATCTGCAGGGATAGAGATGGGAACAGAAGATCTTTATCGCCTTTCTGACAGAGCTGAGAAACTGGAGCTGTTTTCCTGCATAACTTTGTTTTGAGATTCCAGTTTACTCTTGTGGTTCTTCGAGTACATAAGCCATGAAAAACTTTTATATTTATGACTTGCACTCCATAAATAGCCTATAAATAAGTTATAACTACCTGCACTTTTATAGGTGAGAAAGCCAAGAAATGAGTAAGATTAGTTGCTTAAGGTGTAGCTAATAAGTAATACATTAAATTTTGGTCATTGAAAAGACTACAACTTGAGTAATTAGATATTTTTTTTTTTTGTCACACCCAGTGATGCTCAGGTGTTAATCCTTGCTCTACATTCAGGAATTACTCCTGGTGGCTCTCAGGGACCATATTTGATGCCAGGAATTTGAAACTGGTCTGCTGCTGCTTGCAAGGCAAATGCCTTACCTGGTGTGTTATCGCCGGACCATATAGAAGTTTGAGTGGATTGACTTTATATAAGTGGGACTGCTTTTCCAGATAAAAGCATAATTTTAGCTTGTTGTCAATTTCTTGAATCACCATGTAAGAGTAATAATAATGTAATGTTTCTCAACCATTTAGTATATTGTTTACTGCCATTTCTGTAATTGCTGCCTGACAGCAAGTCAATACTTGTTACTTGTGTTTTCATTTCTTTAATGATCACAAAATTTAAATTCCTCTAGTAGCAATTATGTAGGTGTAATCCAGTCTTCACTATTGAATAAATTAGATAGATGAATCTGTAAATATTTCTGATGAAATTGAATTTTGCTCTCTATGGAGTCTGGTGCAAGAAATTATAGTATTTAATTCAATAAATTAGGAAGACATAGAAAGAGTTTCATTGACCCTTGTTCTTTAAAAACTTAGTCATAATTATATATCTAATGAAAAATAAACATTGAATTTTCACTACTAAAATAGTGGCACAAAATTGTGCTAAGTCTTAAAAAATTCAAACTTAAAATTTGCTTTACATGATAGCTTATTTTATATATTTATTGGGATAAGCAATACTTTTAGATTAAAACTTGGAGGTATCTGGTTTAAAAGTCTGTTCTTATATGTTCATAATATAATTCATTTTATTATATAAGTAAATTTTGCTTTATAGTAGGTAAAATATTGGTGATCAAGAATTATCTGCTATAAGTACAAATGATAAATTATCTAAGAATCATAGTTAGAAATTTCTTGAATAAAATAAAATATGAGAAATTTATTATTTAAAATTTTTTATTTTATTAGTCAAGTTGGAGGTTAGAGATATAGGACAATTTAATGCCACCAATTATGGCATTAAAAAGGATTAAGTTGTTTCACCAGAGTAATTCCTGAGCAAAGAGTCAGGAGTAACCCTTGAGCATTGCCGGGTGTGACCCAAAAAGAAAAATAAGGTGAAATTGTTTTACAAAATGTTGAACCAGTTGGCATTCCCATCAACAGTGGATGATGGTTCCTTTCCAAAAGCGATAGCCCAGCGGGTAGGGGCGTTTGCCTTTGCCAGCCGGGTTCGATCCCCGCATCCCATATGGTCCCCGAGCACCGCCAGGAGTAATTCCTGAGCGCAGAGCCAGGAATAACCCCTGAGCATCGCCAGGTGTGACCCAAAAAGCAAAAAAAAAAAAAAATTGATATTGAGCTACCATTTGACCCAGCAATACCACTCCTGGGAATATACCCTGAACCCAAAAACACAGAGAAGAAGCACTATCTGAACTTCAATATTCAGTGCAGCACTATTTACAATAACCAAATCTGGAAACAACCCGAATGCTCAAGAACAGAAGAGTGGATAAGGAAACTACTATACATCTACAAAGTGGAATCTACACAACTGTCAGAAAAGATGAAGTCATGAAATTTAACTTAAATAGATGGACATCGGGACCTATGGCCTAGAATGGAACGAACAGGGTGAGAGACTATCTGAGTTCATCATGTCCACCAAGACTATTCATGGGAACTCACAGTTTCAGAAGGCTAAAGCGAAACGTTGGACATGGGAATCTCCTGGCAGACAATTCCACAATGAAATTGACCACATCACCTTCAATCGACGGTTTTGTCTGACCAATGTAGCTGTCGTCCCCAAATTCCAAACAGTATCGGACCACGGTCTCCTTCGTGCAAAATTCTACTTCCCGCAACGGGGAGAAAAGGCTGCAAAGTTTAAGAAGAGAACTCCCAGAACGACCACCAACTGGGAACTCTTTGGCACCATTGCAGCAACATGGGAAGATACCATCATTGACGACATCGATGAAGAATACAACCGACTGGTTCAGCACCTCCATGATTGTGCGAAGAATGCCGAGAGAGAGAAAGACACAAAAGGACGCCTGTCTTCAGAAATTCTCGAGCTCATTCGCCAATGTGGCAAGGCGCGAGCCTCAGGAGACCAAATGCTAACGTCCAAGCTTGCTAAACGGTACAGAGAAGCGATAAAAGAAGACCTCAACGACAGAAGAGCAGAAATACTGGAAGATGCAGCAGAAGCCGGGAAAAAGTATTCGCATGCCCACCTGTCCTTTGCCAACTATAAGACCAAGATGACGGCCCTCCGATGCCCTGATGGATCTATCACATCTTCCAGAAAGGCAATGGAGAAGATTATCCATGACTTCTACTCAAATCTCTTTGATAGCCACATCCACCTGCCCACATACCAAATTCCACAGGATGGATATGTTATTCCCAACGTTCTCCCTTCTGAAATCCGACATGCCATCTCGATCGGTAAAGAAGGGAACAGCACCAGGCCCAGACAAAGTCAGACCCGAACACCTGAAGAATCTGCCATCGGTACTCATCAATACACTAGCTCGGCTCTTCACACGCTACCTGTCCGAATGCAAGGTGCCCTCCCAATGGAAAACCAGCAGGACAGTTCTACTGTTCAAGAAGGGAGACATTCATGACATCGGCAACTATCGCCACATCTGCCTGTTGTCCGTCATCTACAAGCTGTTTACACGAGTCATCCTGAACAGGATTAGCAGAACACTAGATGAAGGACAACCATGCGAGCATGCAGGCTTCCGGAAAGGATTCAGCACAATCGACCATATCCACACGGTAATCAAGCTCATTGAGGTTTGTAGGTAATACAAGATGCCACTCTGTCTCACGTTCATTGATTAACAGAAAGCCTTTGATTATGTGGAGAATGAAGCAGTCATCGAAGCCCCTAGCCAAACAGGGTATTCAAACCCAATATATCAAGATCCTTTGTGAGCTGTATTACCGATTCACCACCAGGATCTCACCATTCTACAAAGAAGTGATCATTCATGTGAAAAGAGGGGTTCGACAGGGTGATACCATTTCACCAAAACTCTTCAGTGCCACCCTCAAGAACATCATGCAACAATTAGAATGGGAAGGAATGGGAGGCGAAGATAGATGGTCGGCAACTACACCACATCCGCTTCGCTGATGCCATTGTTCTAATAACACCAAATATTAGCCAAGCAGCACAAATGCTGGCTGACTTTGACCGAGAATGTGGAAAGATAGGTCTACAGCTGAATCTAAAGAAAACAATGTTTATGAAGAATGAACTAGTTCCAGAGGCCCCATTCACTCTCAATGGAACAAACATCTCTGAATGCAGCAGTTATGTGTACCTAGGTCGAGAAATCAACATGATGAACGACCTAAAACCTGAGCTGCGCAGGAGGAAGAAAGCGGCATGGAATGCCTTCAAAGGCATCGAAGAAATAGCTAAAAGGACAAAGAACCTCCGGCTCCCGGCACATCTCTTTGACTCCACCGTTCTCCCTGCATTAACATACGCCTCAGAGACCTGGGCCCTACAAAAGCAGGATGAGAATGCTATTCGGGTCTCCCAGAGAAGAATTGAAAGAGCTATGCTTGGAATATCATGCCTCACTCAAGTGAGAGAAGGAGTCCGGAGTTCTGACCTCCGTCGCTATTCCAGAATCAGGGATGCTGTCTCGTTTGCCAAGGCATCGAAAATCAGATGGGCTGGACATGTAATGCGATTTGGAGACAACCGCTGGACTAGAGCCATTACCGACTGGATCCCAAGGGATGTCAAAAGATCACGTGGCCGCCCACCTACAAGATGGTCAGACTTCCTTGTAAAGACCCTGAAGGAACGGTTTGAGGTTCTTCATATTCCTGAATCAACCAGATACCATTGGGCTACATTGGCACGTGATAGGGTCCAATGGAAATGTTACTGGCGCCTGCTCGAGCAAATCGATGAATAACGGGATTCAAGTGATCAAGTGATCAAGATGGACATGGAGATTATCACACTGAGTGGATTTAGTCAGAAGGTGAAGGACAGATATAGAAAGACTGCATTAATTAATATGATATAAATAAATGCAAATGTTTTATTGTTTGTGGAAAATGGTAACACCAGACTAGAACTCAGCATTGAATATACATAGAGACTTACATAATAAACCTTAAATATCTGTAGGGCAAGCCAAAATGTAAAAGAGAATACAAAGAGAGACAGAGACAGAGACAGAGACAAAGAAAAGACAGAGAGCGATAGAGAGAAGTGCCTGAAATAGAGGCAGAATGTGGGAGGAGGGAAAGTGGGACTTATGTGGTGGGAGTAGGGCACTGGTGGAATGATGGGTGCTAAACACTGTATGACTAAAACCAGTCACACTCAGCTTTGTAGCTGTGAGTCTCATGCTGGTTAAAAAAATGTTGAAATTGTGCCTTTGGGCACTGAATGGATAAAAACTGAGGTGATTATACTAAATGAAATAAATTGTATCGCTTGTCTTCCCATTCATCATCAATTTGCTTGAGCAGGCACCAATAACATCTCCATATGTCCTGACTCATACTGGTAGAGCCCAAGGGCATTTGCTTGCTCCAGGAATATAAAGAGCCGCAAACCAGTCCATCAGGTCATGGGAATAAGGTCTAGAATTGTTACTGGTATTTGCCATATCAAATACTACACAGGTAGCTTGCCAGGCTCTGCCGTGCAGGTGACAACTCTTATAGTCACCTCTGATCTCCAGCATTTATTGATGAACTGCGGCGTCCAGAAACGGTCGTGCGAGCTGGGCTGTTATCAGCTCTTCTGCTGGGTGGAGTTCTGAGAAGAAGGGAGTCTGGATGTGGAAAAATGGCGGCCCTCAGGGAGTTGGGGATTGTCTGGTTTCTTGAAAAGCTCTTCTGGGGTGGCGGGCCAGGGCTAGAACCTGCCATCCCTCCTGGGGCGCCTCTTGAGTGGCTGGGCACAGGGAGAGCCGGTAGCAGCTCTGCCCCATGTCTGTCTCTGCATCAGCATACCTGGGCCAGACTTGAAAAAAGACTGCTGCAGGACTTGAAAAAGACTAAATGAAATAAATAATAAAATAAAATACAATTACCAGAGATTACACTCATATATATAATATGAATAACCTAATTAAATAACTGATAAACAAGCTTCATGACTAGTAGACTGTATAAAAACTATACTGCTTACTTGTTGGATGACAGGCTTAGCTAGTTTGGGAGCTTTGCTGTTTTACCCACTCACAGCTTAATCTACTTACATGTTCTTAAGCCAAAGTTCATTCTTTTTTTTTTTTTTTTTTTTTTGTTTTTGGTCACACCCGGCGATGCTCAGGGGTTACTCCTGGTTCTGCACTCAGGAATCACTCCTGGCGGTGCTCGGGGACCATATGGAATGCCGGGATCGAACTTCGGGCTGGCACAGGCCGGCGCGTGCAAGGCAAACGCCCTTAACCGCTGGGCTATGCTCTGGCCCCAGAGTTCATTCTAATGAGATCTCTCTTCTTTTTTTTTTTTTTTTTAAATTTTTTTTATTTTTACAATTACAAAGATATACAATTAAAAAGTTCATATTTGGGTTTTGGTCATACAGTGTAGCAGCACCCATCCCGCCACCAGTGCCCATCTCCCACCACCAATGTCCCCGGTTCCCTCCCCCCCCCCCAGCCCTCCTCCATGGCAGGTTCTTGATTTCTTTCCATTTCTCTATCTTTCTCTTTTCCTTCCTCTCCAGACTATGGATTACAGAACATACATTAAAGGGTTGTCATGTGTATCCTTTTGCCTCTATTTAATGCTCAGTTCTAGGTTGGCATTAGGACCCTGCTCGAGGGTGTGGCAGTTACAGAAGTTACCTTGACTCTGAATAAGCTCTGACTTATTATACATCTACTAAGACTTCTATGTTTTTTCTAGATTGGGCACAGCTCCTCTTTATATCCACTGCACCCAGCGTGGGGCAGTTAGAATTTACCAGGAGATTACCACCCGGGCTACATTAAAACTATCTTTAAGATTATAGGAAGGATCATACTAGTTTGCCCTCACGCAAGCGAGTGTGACCCTTTCAGTACATGGAGAACAAGATACTCAGAATCACCCTGGTGCAGATGATAAAAAGAAGGACCTTGTGGGTACCATCTAGATTACATGAAGCTCATGAAATTAATATGTATTACTTTATATCACCCCCTCTCTCTAGTGTTTTACATAAGAGATCATCTCAGAAGAAGGGATTAGTCTTTGGCATAATCCTTTGTTCATACCTGTAATAGGGTGTGGCACCACCCTTCTACACTCTGTTTAGCGGTCTTTGTTGACAGGACCCTCCCTGTCTACAGATAGGATTACTTTGGTGTATATAAGGGGGCTGATTTGAGGCCCTTTTCCTGTTTTTTCTGCTTCTTCTTTTGGGTAGGACTGCTCTTGGATGAGGTTCTCTGTTTTTGGTGGAATACTTGGACTCTTTTGTATGGTCTAAGTTCTGACCAGAGCTAGAATTCTTTCATTATATTGGATTGCGGTGGTAGAGCTTTTGTACTATTAAAAGCCTTTTCTGAACTGCGCTGGACTCATGAGTTTTCATTTGTTCCCCCTGTTGGCCTCACAGGTAGAAGAGAACTGTCCTGATACTGTCGGGGACCCTGGAGGCTCCCCAACACTTACTGATGGACAGGGAGTATGGTGGAATGTGTAGAAGGAATAATTTGGTGGTGGATGCATTGGAACTTTGCTGTAGTATGAGAATCTCATATATATATATACATATATATATATATATATAAAGGAATATGATATATCCCTGGAATTCTGAAATATTGATAAACAAATCTTTGATAAACAAAGATGATACAACAAAACAGTATATTCCACAATTCTTGTGGTATTTCTCATTGAGTACGAAGCACTTTTCATTAAAAATGAGAAGTTTGCTGTTCTTATGAAGTTATTAGTGATATTGAATCAGATTGCAGAAATGTGTATTTAGTATTACAAGAATTAAAACTGATTGTACTGAACATGCTAATTTTGTAATACATCAAGGTTCTAATTCCTTAAAACCTTATATCTGGTTTTTGACAGAAATTATTATTTTGTTTTGTTCCTGATTGTGTATATGAAAGTTTGTTGTGCTTAACCAGACAGAAAATCAATAAAGTAACACAGTCTTAATGAGGAGTTGGAAGAACTAAGTTAATAAGCATGTAGAGGGCTCTCCACATCAGAAAAGACAAATACACATTATTTACTACACATGGAGCATTCTGCAGGATCAACCACATGTTGAGACATAAAACAAGTAAAGATCACTTGTATCACTTGTCTTCCTGTTGATCATCGATTTTCTAGAGTGGGCACCAGTAACATTTCCATATGTCCTGTCACATGCTAGTGTAGCCCAAGGGTATCTGCTCTCTCCAGGAACATAAAGTCCTCAAACCATTCCATCAGGTCAAGGGAATGAGGTCTATAATTGTTACTGGTATTGTTACTGGCATTTGGCATATCAAATACGACACAGGTAGCTTGCCAGGCTCTGCCGTGTGGTGGGATACACTTGTAGTCACCTCTAATCTTGTGCATTTATTGATTAACCATGCGGCTGCTTTGTGGTTTGAGCCAGGCTTGTGATCAGCTCTTCTTCTGGGTGGAGCTGTGACAAGCTCTTTCCAGATGTGGAAAATGGCGGCCCTCATTGTCTGGGGGTTCCTCTGGTTTCTAGCAAGGTTCTGCTGGGATGGTGGCCAGGGCTAGAATCTGCATTCTCTCCTGGGCACCGTGTGATCAGCTGGGCACAGGGAGAGCTGGTAGCAGCTCTGCCCCGTATGTGCATCTCTGGATCAGGCATACCTGGGGTGGGCTTGAAAAAAGTCTGCTGTAGGGTGGATCTCAGAAGAGCAGAGCTTGTGATCAGCTCTTCTAAATTATGAAAATTTAAATCACTTTAGGTATCTCTTCTTATCACAGTGATAGGAAGGTGTAAATCAACTGTCATTTGAATGCTATAAAATTGAAGCATATGGAAACTAAGCAACATACAACTAAATAACCACCAAGTCAAAAGGAAATCAAAGCAAAACAATTTCAAAAAACAAAGTAGAATAAAAGGCACATGCAACACAATATATATGGCACAGCAAAAGAATTCTGGTTTGGAAAGTAGTTCTGCTTAGAGGAACTTTCACAAATGTATAGACCTACACCAGTAACAAGAAAAAAAAATAAATAAAGTACCCTTTATATCGTGAGAACTGAGTAAAGAATAACAAGGTATATTTTCTTCAGTGCACAGAGGACATAACTTTTGGGGATATATTATATAATGAAACACAAAGAAAGGTGTCCAATATGTGATCTTATAGATAAAACCATATCAAGTATTTTTCAGACCATAATTCATTGCAGTGGAAGTAAATTATAAAAAGAAATCTGGAAGATATTCAGATATTTGTAAATTAAACAACAACCTAGTGAGCAAGTGTTGAGTTAAGAAGGAATAAAATAAGAAATTAAAATTCCTAGAGAAAAATGAGAATAAAGAACATATGGACAGAGTAAAATCTAAAATTATAGTGATACTTATAGCAATATATGTGTTCTATCAAAAAAAATGTGCCAAATAAAGAGCCTATACCTCCACACCATGAGGGCCGCCATTTTCCACATCTGGACTCCCTCTCATCAGAACTCCACCCAGCAGAATAGCCAATTACAGCCCAGCTCATGAGGGCCCTTGGGCTACACTAGCATGTGACAGGACATATGGAGATGTTACTGGTGCCTGCTCGAGCAAATCATGATCAACAGGAGGACAAATGATACAAGTGATACTCACAGCTCAAGAATCTAGGAAAAGAAGATTTTAAAATGTCCAAATAAAGTAGAAGGGACATTTTTAATAAACTTTATCAGCAATCAAAAAATTACAAAAGATCTATGAAATTTAGTGCTGGTTTTATAATTTTAATTTTTTTAAGTAAAATAGTTCTTTTAGAAAATGGAAGGAGAGAATACATATAACAAGTTTTGAGCAGCAGCAGAGAAAATGTGAGATTTCTTTCCAGAATACACGAAATTCACTGTATCACTGTCTTCCTGTTCATCATTGATTTGCTCGAGCGGGCACCAGTAATATCTCCATATGACCTGTCTCAAGCAAGTAGAGCCCAAGGACACCTGCTTGCTTCAGGAACACAAAGAGCCTCAAACCATTCCATCAGGTCATGGGAATGAGGTCTATAATTGATACTGGTATCTGGCATATCAAATACGACACGGGTAGCTTGGCAGGCTCCTCTGTGCGGGTAGCATGCTCTTGTAGTCACATGAAATTAGCAAACTAAATAGAAGTATGAACAAAGAAAGAAAAAGGTAATATGCTAAATCAGAAATTAGTGGGGAACAGTTAGTCACATAAATACATAATTTCAAATAACACTACCATGATACTAACGTTAATAAGTGATACTAACGTTAATAAGCCTTGGCCCACCACCCCGGCAGAACCTCACAACAGGCCAGACGACCCCCCCCCACTCCATGGGTGCCGCCATTTTCCACACCCGGACTTCCCTCTCTTCAGAACTCCACCCAGCCTACCAGCCCATCACAGCCCGGATCATCGACACCCACCCTGCAGCAATTTCTTCCTCAATCCAGCCCAGGTATGCTGGTCCAGAGACTCTTAGACATGGGGCAGAGCGGTTCCTTGCTCTCCCTGTGCCCAGCCGTTCATGAGGCAGTCGGGAGGCATGGTGGGTTCTAGCCTTGGCCCACCACCCCGGCAGAACCTCACAACAGGCCAGACGACCCCCACCCACTCCATGGGCGCCGCCATTTTCCACATCCGAACTTTCCTCTCTTCAGAACTCCACCCAGCCGACCAGTCCATCTCAGCCCGGCTCTCGCGGCCGCAAGTGGCCGCGGTTCATCAATAAATGCTTTATTTGGAGGTGTTTAAAGAATATGCCCTCCGCACGGCGAGCCTAGCAAGCTGCTCGTGTTGTATTTGACATGCCAAATGCCAGTAACAATTATATTAGGTCATTCCCATGACCTAATATAATGGTTTGAGGCTCTTTATGTTCCTGTAGCAAGCCGATGCCCTTTGCTCTACTGGCATGAGACAGGACATATGGAGATATTACTGGTGCCCGCTTTAGCAAATAGATGATTAACGGGAAGATCGTGATCGTGATCGTGAACACTACCATGAACAACTTTTAACACTAAATTGGAGAATTTAGAATAGAAAAATTCTAGACTGCTACATTCTTCCAATATTGAATCAGGGGAAAGTAGACAATATAGATTATTAATTGCTAGCATAAAATTTAAACAGTACTCAAAATTTCCCTAAAACAAAATTTTAAATTTGATGGGATAACACCAAGTTCTTCCAAACCTTTACTGGAGACTTTCTACTACCCTATTGAGCTCTAGCTTTAACTTTATCAAACGCTTCAAGAAAACCAAATAATAGGGGTTTGTTCCTGAAGAGTTTCTATGAACTCAACAATACTGATACCAAAAAATAGAGACCTCATTTAACATAAACACACACACACACACAAACACACACACACAACACATACACATTCAACTGTATCCATGTCCAGTGAATTTTGAAAGAAACATTGTTTTCTATGCATAATTGAAAACTGAAATCTTGTTTTCATAAGACAGTCTGTTAACTCAGTTCTGTTCCTTAATATTTATTCTTAGAGGAAAATTTCCCTTTATATTTCGGTTTTATATTGTAGCTGCTTCCTTCATCTGCTTAATTTTTTGTCAACCATACTACCACATGTACAGACATTTAAAAATATGTATTATATATTTTATATAAAAAACTATATGATATATGTCAGTTCATTAATTCAGCACACTAATACTTTGACCTGCATATAAACTTGGGTCATAAAAGTTAAGACATTTGGGGCGGGGTGATAGTCCAGTGGGTAGGGCATTTGCCTTGCACGTGGCTGGCCCGTGCCAGCCCGGGTTCGATCCCCAGCATCCCATATGGTCCCCGAGCACCGCCAGGAGTAATTCCTGAGTGCAGAGCCAGGAGAAACCCATGAGCATTGCAAGGTATGACCCAAAAAGCAAAAAAAAGGAAAAGTTAAGACATTTGATTTACTTTCATTTATTATGGTAGTTCATAGAATGAAAATAAAACAAACTCATTTATTACTTTGCCCATATATAGAAATGTGTGACACTGAAAAATACCTACAATTTATCCCATTGTGATAGAAATCACAGAGGAAAGCAGAATCTCTCTTTCCTGAATCTCCTAAACAGCATGTGATTGGCTAAAAATTAAATTCATTGACATGGTATAAACAAAATTCAAACCAGTCTAAAAGAACCATATACATTTTAATGATGATAAAGCTCCAATGCTATCATTATTTATCATTACTTATAGAAGTCATCATAATTGTAATTACTTCTGCTTAACTACTACTTAGTTAACAACTTAGCCAAACTTAGCAATTAGATGCATTCAAATCCTGTTAGTAACTTGTATATGATGCAATAATATTTTATAAATATTCTTTCTGGTAATGAATAATTTATTGCAAAGCTTGTAAACTTGTTATAAAGCATTAGCAATGGTGGTTTGATTCGTTTTCATTTAAAACTATTTAGTTCTCTTTTCCTTTAAAAAAAACTGCTTTTCCTTAAAACTTGTTGTTTTTAAGTTACATAACTACCCAAATATTTTATATTAATGAAGTTATTAAAAAGAACAAGAAAGAGAATTGTCCATTTTAACACAAGTAGTGGGGATTAACTATTGGTATTATCATATCATACATTTTTTATTTTTCTTTTAACTTGTCAAATGATTTCTACTCCTGAATTTATTGAAGAAAGTCTTCAATTTACCTACTTATTTATAGAGATATTCTAACTATCAGCACATCCAGTCAGTATACTAGTTATTAATTAAATATTGTTATCATCCTACATTTAGTCACTTGTTTACTATCTCTCATGTCAAACATGTGAACGCATGATTTACATCCAAAATGTTGGGTGACCTGCCCTATTGAGCTCTAGGCTCTAGATAATTTAGCATATGTTGAGCAGCTTCCTGCCTTTAGGGAATCTCTAGAGCAGATAAAATGGAATGGTGGGCAGAATTGGAATGATTTAATAATATTATATGGCAAAATATTCTTAGTATGATTCTTGCTAGCCCAGTGTTAATCCTTTTTACCTCCACAGGTCTCCATGGGGGACACACATGCAGTCATTTCAAGAGACACTTGGTGATGCCAGATCAACCATAATGTAATCAGTTCTACTAGTTCAATGAGACATGCCAGTAAACCTCCTGGCAAAAAAAAGTGTTTCTGATTCTAAAGGTAAAAGGCAACTTGAATTATTCTGATGGATTATGAACCTTAGTGGAGGTCTTGAGTTTGCTGGAGTCGGCTGGCTATATATTCATGGTAAAAAGCATTAATGCCATTCTCTACAAATTATATTCTGAACTGCTTTATTGTTCAGAGATGTCACCCCTTCCTACTCTGTTAGGGAGATTCTTAGAAAGTCAGTTCTGGCTTATAAGCATTGGCTAAGCTTGAGCCAAAGGACCCACCTGAAGATCTGCATTTCTATACAGTTATTTACCTGGCTTTGATTCTAGATAGCCCAGCCCATGATGTGCTGGTCTGGAAGCCTTTAGCTGGCATCTAACAATAAAGAAGCTAGACGGAGGGAGAGGGTCTTTTTGTCATTTTGCCTTTTTTTTCCAATTTTCTTCCAGTCTGGGTCTGTTCTCTGGTCTGTGCACCAAGTGCATTGTCTAGATCTTACTAGGAACTGAAAGTTTGGGGTTCTTCTGTCCTTGGATTGTAGTACTAGAACTTCTATGAGTACTTTGCTAGAATCATGAGTCTTTACCCGCTGGCAGCTGATCCCCTGAGGCAGAAAGGGAATTTGACCCTGCTCCCCAATATTGTTGGGAAACACAGCTGCACCCCAACTCAGGAGAGGCATTCCGTGATACCAGTAATTCTTTTTTCTTACACATTATACTATTTTGTAATTTTGGAAAGTAAAATTGGTTTGTTTCAGTTTGGTTTTGGGGTCACACCCAGTGGTTCTCAGTTGTTACTCCTGGCTCAGGGACCAAACCTGGATGTTCAGGAGTAACATATGGGGTGCTTGGGATAAAGCTCGGTTCATCTGCATGCAAGGTGAGCCCCCATATCTACTAGATTGTCATTCTAGCTCTGTTTTCTTAAATCTTGTGTTATCTAGAGGATTCTAGGTAATCTCATTGTATTGGCTGCAATTAATATTCTAGGTATGATTATATTAAGAATGAGTCTATTCCTACTATGTTATCTTGAATTAATGTTCTAGGCATGATTATATTAAGCATACCAAAATATAGTTAATTTGATATGGGATGTTAATTACAATTAGAGACATTCATCTTTAACAGCCAATCAAAGTGGGGTGGGATTTTATATAATCAAAAATGAGAACTTGTATACTCCTTTCATTATTTTTAGGACTACTTTTGTAACCTTTCTTAAGGCCCAAGAACTAGGATATTTGATCTTCATCCAATTTAGGATATTGGCAATATGTGTCATTAGGGGCACATCTATGCTTTGATATCCAACACAAGTTCACTTGGATTTTAATACAGTTTTGAATGGTATTGAAACATTTTACAGTTCAGTCAATGTTCTAGCAACACAAAGCAAGAGAATTTTATTTATAACCAAAATATTGAACTGCTTTAATGACATCCTGCTTGCATCATGTTATTCCCAATTGAGACTTGTAATATGCCATATGATGAAGACCTACGGGACCAGCAGGGTCCCAACAGTATTCAAGCAGGGGATATCCATAGCAATAGATGCCAGGGCCCAGCAGAGTGCCCTACACTACTCACAATCCAATAAGGTCCCTGGCCATGTCCTGGGCCAATGACTTTTCTCCCTGACTGATGGATAAAGGAACAAGACCACAGGATCTTGAAACTCTGAAGCTCTTTCCTATTTAATCTCTTTTCTCTCACTCCATCTCATTCCAGGGACCTCTCCCTTTAATTTTTCCTCTCAGTGGACCTCTGCTCTTAATCTCTCTTCTCAATTGACCTCTTACTTCCAATGGACCTCTCTCTCTCTCTCTTTTCTCTCTCTCTCTCTCTCAGGATCTCTCTTTGTTCCTCCCCATTCAGGCCCTCGCTTTTCATGGCCTCTATCTCCAAGGCTTCTTTCTTTTTAGTCCTCTCTCTTTGGGTCCTCTCTTTTCAGGGCTTCTTTCTTCAGGGCCTCTCTCTTCAGGCTCTCTCCCTTCAGGGCCTCTCTCTTCAGGCTCTCTCCCTTCAGGACTTCTTTCTTCAGGGCCTCTCTCTTCAGGCTCTCTCCCTTCAGGGCCTCTCTCTTCAGGCTCTCTCCCTTCAGGGCCTCTCTCTTCAGGCTCTCTCCCTTCAGGACTTCTTTCTTCAGGGTCTCTCTCTTCAGACTCTCTCTTCGGGGACCTCTCTCTTATGAAGGCCTCTCTCTTCAAGGCCTTTCTCTTCATGGTCTCTCTCTAAAAAGGCCCTCCCTCAGGGCCTCTTTTTCATGACCAATATTCAGGTCCCCTCTTCCTCAGGGCCTCTTTCTTCAGACCCTCTTTTTCATGGCCTCGCTTTCAGGCCAGTCCAACTGGCCCTGGTTCTGGCCCTGGCTTTCAGGCCCTGGACCTGGCACTCCTGGCCCTGGCCTCCTGACCGCAGCACCAGGGATTCTGTCTTGGAGCTAGATATACCCGCTCTGGACTGAATCAGAATCCTGGCTTCTTAACTGTTTTAACAGCTTTTAACTGTCTTATTAACTATTTTAACAATCTTAACTAAAAACATTTCATTTGTTATACAAAACCAAGGGATACCTAACACCATATAGCCTTTCCAATCCTAAATCTATAGTATGTGCTTTTCCACTGACACAGAAACTTAATTTTATTTGAATGCCTCATTACTGTTTTAATTTGCATTTCCTTATTAATCAGAGATGTTGGACATTGCTTCATGTGTCTATTGCTCATCTTATATCTATAGTGAAGAATCTGTTATGCTGTTCCCTCTATTTTTTAAAAATTGCTTTTCATTTCCCTTCTTGTTGACTTGTTTTTGATGTAAGTTGGGAAAAATTGAATTGTTTTTAATTAATATTACGTATATAAGGCTAATTAAATAAGAAAACAAAACTAAAAACAAAAAAACCTGCAGCTTTCCTGAGAAAACAAAGGCAGATTTCATTATTAGTCATAGTTATCTAAAGTCACACACGTATTCTATATATTTGTTGTAAAATATGCTAGCAGAAAGTTCCATAATGTGTTATATATTTTTAAACTTATTTGAGTACACTCTTCTGTTCTTCCATTCAATTGCATTTATTGTTTCAGAATAGGAGTTAGATACCTGAGTTGACCACTGAAAGAAACATACCCTGCATTGGTTCTCAGGGTTATGTATATTTTTACTTAAATTTTCTATGATAAGCATTTTGACATTCAAGATTAATAACAGATTAGTAAATTTATGAACCTATTTTCTTTTAACATTTAAAAGAAAATATACATAAAGAGGATGAGAGCCTAGACACAGAAATTAGGAAAAATGGCATTAGTACAGCTAAGGTTCCTCACAATCAACTAAAACATAGTTTTAGAATATTTACTCCTCCATTGATCACTACATATAATGTTACAGATGGCTCCTAATTTGTATGCTAATTACTAGGAAGAATCATTTTCTAGGTCTATGTTGAACTGTAATATGTACATCTATTCAAATATCCTTCCACTGCCCTATTAGAAAAATGAGGTTTTAAGAAAATAATATTTTTTCATATGTTTTTTGGCCATTCGAATTTCTTCCTTGCTGAAGTTTCTGTTCATTTCTTCTCCCCATTTTTTGATGGGGTTGTTTGTTTTCTTCTTGTAAAGTTCTACCAGTGCCTGATATATCCTGGATATTAACCCCTTATCAGATGGGTATTGGGTGAATATTCTTTCCCATTCTGTGGACTGCTTTTGTATCTTAGTCACTGTTTCTTTTGAAGTGCAGAAGCTTTTTAGTTTCATGTAGTCCCATATGTTTATCTTTTCTTCTAGTTGCTTTGTTAGTGATGTTTCACCTTTGAAGATGCCTTTAGCTTCAATGTCGTGGAGGGTTTTTCCTATATTTTCTTCAATGTACTTTATGGATTCAAGTCTGATATTGGGATCTTTAATCCATTTTGATCTGATTTTTGTGCATGGTGTTAGACACAGGTCCAAATTCATTTTTTTACATGTTGCTGCCCAGTTTTCCCAACACCACCTGTTGAAGAGGCTTTCCTTACTCCATTTTAGACTCATTGCACCTTTATCAAAGATTAAATGATCATGTGTTTGAGGTTGGGTGTCAGGATACTCAATTCTATTCCATAGGTCCACAGGTCTGTTTTTATTCCAATACCATGCTGTTTTAATTACTACTGCCTTGTAGTACAGTTTGAAGTTGGGAAAGGTGATGCCTCCCATCTTCTTTTTCCCGAGATTGCTTTAGCTATCCTTGGGGGTTTATTGTTCCATACAAATTTCAGGAGCGTTTGGTCAATTTCTTTGAAGAATGTCATCGGTATCCTCATAGGGACTGCATTGAATCTGTACAGAGCTCTACGGAGTATTACCATTTTGACAATGTTTATTCTCCCTATCCATGAACAGGGAACGTGTTTCCATTTCCTTGTGTCCTCTTTTATCTCTGGGAGCAGTGTCTTGTAGTTTTCTTTGTACAGGTCCTTTACATACTTGGGTAAGTTGATTCCCTAGGTATTTGATTTTCTGTGGCACATCATCACTAATCATCAGAAAGATGCAAATCAAAACAACAATGAGATACCACTTTACACCACAGAGACTGGCACGTATTCAAAAGAGCAAGAACAACAAGTGCTGGCGTGGATGTGGGGAAAAGGGGACACTCATCCATTGTTGGTGGGAATGCCGGCTGGTACAGCCTTTCTGGAAAACAATATGGACTTTCCTCCAAAGACTAGAAATTGAACTCCCATTTGACCCAGCCATACCGCTCCAGGGAATCTACTCTGGGAAACCAAAAATACGCAGCGGAAACACCATCCCTACTTTTATGTTCATAGCAGCATTATTCACAATAGCCAGAATCTGGAAGCAACCAGAGTGCCCGAAAATCGATGACTGGATAAAGAAGCTTTGGTACATCTACACAATGGAATACTATGCAGCTGTTAGGAAAAATGAAGTTATAAAATTTGCCTATAAATGGATGGACATGGAGAAGATTATGTTGAGTGAAATTAGCCAGAAGGAGAGAGACAGATACAGAATGACTGCATTTATTTGCATGGCATAAATATATATGTACATATTATGATACCAATATCCAAGGTCAAGTGAAGCATATATTGGGAGGTCTTGTCAAAGGTGGAAATTATCACAAACGTGTGGGAGTCAGAGTTTAGGAAAGACAGAAAATGGAACAGGGTGCTAATAATAGTCGAGGGTACTAATGCCAACCTAGAACTGAGCATTAAATAGAGGCAAAAGGATTCACATGACAACCTTTTAATGTATGTTCTGTAATCCATAGTCTGGAAGGGAAGGAAAAGAGAAAGAGAGAGAAAGGCAAAGAAATAAAGAACCTGCCATGGAGCAGGGCTGGGGAAGGGGAGGGAACCGGGGATGTTGTTGGTGGGAGATGGGCACTGGTGGAGGGACGGGTGCTGAAACACTGTATGACCAAAACCCAAACATGAACTTTTTAATTGTATATCTTTTTATTTGTATGGAGATGGGCACTGGTGGAGGGACGGGTGCTGAAACACTGTATGACCAAAACCCAAACATGAACTTTTTAATTGTATATCTTTTTTATTTGTATATCTCACGGTGGTATAATAAAATAAATAAAAAGAAAAAAAAAAAAAAAGAAAATAATATTAACTATTTAGCTGAATAGAACCCACAATTTTTGCTGTGGAGACCTCACTTACTCAGGGCCAAAAGTCAGGTCTCAAAAAAATAATTGGGTTCTATCTAGCTAAATGGCTGGTATTTTTTGGTTATACCAACAATTGGTAAGTTTTTCATATTATGTTGTAAAAAGCTTGGAAATTAATTTCTTTTCAATTAGAAGACTTACTATTTTACTTTAATATTCATATTCAAATAAAAATTTTCTGTTCTATATTATTATGCTTTTTTCTACTTCTAAGGTTCTTTTGCTTGCATAGAACATTCTAAAATTATGGGTTACACACATTTTCTCCACATATAATATATCTGATTATTATCAGTTTATATGGCTTTTTCTCTTGGCTTTTAGCTAAAATAATTATTTTATAGGTCAAAAGGATATTTCTATTACAAAGAGCATAAGTTTCCTTTCTCATTTAACTTCTCTATAGGCCATTAACGTTGGGGAGAAGCTTCCTTGTTTAGAAGTAAACTACATCATGTTCTTTATGATTTCTCTTCTTTTTATATTTTATATTTTGCCATTTTTCCCTTTACCTTATTTTACAGTATTGCATTGCATGTGTCTATGAATCAATATTTCTTTAACCCTAGTTAAACCTACACAATTTCATTCATAGCATAAACTCAATTTCCACTTGCTATTATGTTAATAATTTTTATTAGGTTAACTCCTCTTTAGATCCTCTTTTGTTACATATAATCACTAAGATGAATATTAACAGACCTCAAAACCAACCGTGCAGAAAAAGAACACAGGGGACTTCCAGAACAGTAAATTCTTTCTGGAATGCATCATTATATTGGGTTCTAGTTACTTATTTCCATGAATCCCTAAATTATATCATTTTGGGTCTACTTTGAAAATAGTCTCAAACTATACATTTTATATTCATAATATTGTTTGTCAAGTCAGTATTTGCACTTACATGTTAATGATACACAATTGATCAGTCTTTTGTTTTCATATCAACTACTATCCATAATGTTAGTAATATCTTGTGCTTTTGAAATAACTTACTTATTCTAGCCTTTGTCTGCTTAGGGTTATGGTAAAGTCAAAATTATTTAAATTGAAATAAAAATCAAAATTTGATATTTTACCATTTGAACTAAATGTCTTTTGATAATGCAGTGTATGAAATATCTTCTGAACTCTAAGTTCTAGGAGAGATTCACACACTTAATATATGCCCAATGATATTATTATAGAATCTACTTTTTATTAATAGCTTATTAAGTTTAGTCAAAGGAAAAATAGCATAGATACCCTCTCAAAGTGATATACAGTAAACACTCCATCAAAGAATTAGAAATCTACCTTTTCTTCTTGAATCTCTTATTCAGGTTGTACAACTTTCACTAAGTCATATAACTTTCCTGGGCCTTTGTTTCTTATGTCCTAAGCATTTTTTAGTATTAGATAGCTTCTTCAGACTTTTTTAGCTCTGACTTTCTATGTGACCTAATACTGTTCTAAGTCTGTAATTTAATGAGACACATTAGCTTTTCAGGCCTCTAAGGAACAATTTCTTTAGTGCTCAAATGCAGTGTTTCACCCTAGTACCTGTTCTATATCTAAGTATGTTTTGCTCTAGGGAAAACAGACTCAGAGTGCTTCAATGGCAGAGAATATTTTCTCATCTGCATGGGTCTTATGTAAAGGGGTGGGGAATGGTGTCATAATTTCAGTGAATTTATTTCCTGCTAGCTTTTAAAGCTAAGAAAGGTTTGGAAATATATTCCAATGTCACTGATTCAAACGTCCTGTAGAGACAAATTAATTTTCTCCAAATGACATTTAAAAACTTGCTGAGGGCTAGAGCAGTAGAATGCAGTTAGCCAATGAGTCATTTTATAATTTTAGGATGAAATTGACCACTGCACATGATAAATCTTTGGGAAGAACACAAGGCAAGGTGAATTTTTCCCAATTATAAGCAAATTCATATTACTAATTTAGAAAAGGGAGGGATAACAGTCTAGAAAATTATAGATTTTAATACCCAAATATAAAGATATATGTCTAGATTTTGGCGACAAGACTTGAAGAGTTATGGGTAAATTAATACATAGGGACCAAGTTGGATTTATGAGCCATGAAATAATTACAGACAGTATGAAGAAGAGTTTTATGTTAATGCAAATTGATAGCGATACTCAGGATCTGGTGTTTGGAATTTCTGTTTAATATCCAAGAAGTGTATAATAGAATGAAATAAAAATAGCTAAGCAAATAGTAAATCATAAGTTTATGAGAAATTACATTTGGAGAAATACTATAAGAAAATGGGTTATATATTTATGGTGTCAAAATTATTTTATATCAGAAGAAAATACAAATAATCAATAAAATATTGCCTACTAAGACAATCACAGATACATAAATATTAGTTGTAGATTTACTACATGTTGAAAAGCATTAAGCAGCTTGTATCTATTTTATTCTTTTAAAATCTTAGGTTTTGATGAACGAGAATAGTTTGTCACTAATATAGCACTTATAGTAAAGCACTCTGAGAAGAGGTTGAACTAATCAAAAGAATAGAAAATTAAAAGCTCCAACGTTGTTGTTTTTCTCACCAATTTCTAAAGCATATTTGAGTAAGAAGCATGTTGTCTTTTGACTGAACAAATTAACATTTGAAATTTCATGAAATCAAATTGAAACATATAAGTTGCCAGTAGAGTGGTGAATTAGAGATAAGAGTCATATTCTTGTAAATAACTAAATATTGCTTAAAATTAAAAGTTGGATTTCTAAGAAATGAGGGAAATTTTATGTACCTGAGCATTCAAACAGCATATTCCTAAGTTGAAACCTGAGCTGGAGGCAGTAAACAATATGTTACCAGAAAATGGAGTTTGCCCAAGGTACAAATGCTTGCGCTAACTGTAGGAGATACTTTTCTTGAAATTGTTTCAGGGTAAAGCAGCCCCACCAGAAGAGATCAAGAAACTCAAATCCTCTTTAGTTTAAGGTATCTCAAATTTAGACCCTTAGGTTTCCCAGAGTAGGATCAAGAAGTGTCATTTCTGTAAGCACAGATCACAAGCACACAAGGGAACAGACCACGATTTGAACAAGAAATAAGAAAAACACTTTTCAATATTTACAGCAAGTACAGATGATGTTTCAATAAAGGAGAGAAGTGTAAAAATAAAAATTGCCCTAAGATTTGAAAAATATGGAAGATAACACTAGAAACAAGGACAAGATCTAGAAAAAATAGATTTGGCAAATATTAACCCAATGACATTTTTGAGTATTTTAAATGTTTACGTATACCTGCTAAAAGACAGAGAGTGAGAAAACAAAAATGCTACTCTATATTGTTCAAAAGAAATCTGTTTTAAATATAAAGACACATTATCACCATGATCCATCACTAAATGAACTTCTAACCCCTCTTCTCTTCTGAGGAACAGGGGATGGAGCTGTAAATTCAAGATTTCAAACCATAGTTTGGTCTTTCTGCTCAACGTCCCTTATTCAGGAGCCCACCAAGCATTTCTTTATTAGAACAAAAGACATTCTTATAACTTGAAATTTTAAAAAGTTTGGGAGATATGTTTGAGGAACCATAGTCAAAGACAAAACTGAGCAAAAATACTCCATATATCATTTGCCTTGCACACGGCCCGCCTGTTCCGGCCCGGGTTCGATCCCGGCATCCCATATGGTCCCCGAGCACCGTCAGGAGTACTTCCTGAGTGCAGAACCAGGAGTAACCCCTGAGCATCGCCAGATGTGACCCAAAAAAAGCAAAAAAAAAAAAAGTACCCCGTGATGTTTTTATCACTTTGGAAATTACATAAATTTCAAAAGTTGTAGGTTAGGATCTAAAGACTATATTCTCTATACTCAAGGAATTTAAAATAAAGAGAAATATTTTTTTCTGCTAGAGAAAGTAATAGAACAGAAACTGCAACCAAAGTGAAAAGCTACCCCTCACCACACTGAGAGAAGGAGCAGGTACCAGGAGAGAAAAAACTGAGGTCATTGAACACATGCGTGCGTGTGCGCCTCCACACACATACACACATACACAATATCACACACGATATCACACACAATATCACACAGACACAGCCACAGACACACAGACAGACAGGCACACACACACACACACACACACACACACACACACACACACACACACACACACACCGTAAAGGCATTTGGCAGGAACAGCAGTGATGCAGCTTGGAGTTAAGACCTGCATCCGCACATGCGTTCTGATGGGACCAGTGAGCTGATGAGAAAGAATTGAATGCCAGCAGGGAATGAGATCTCCAGCAAAGACAGCAATGTGTACCAAGTCCCCCAATGACACTACTGAGGCAAAAAGCATAAGGACTAGGATCCAAAGTTTTAGCTCCTCCCACCTATTTCTGAGTGTTTAACTATGGGGCTCACCTCATAATGAGAAGAGCTACAAATCAGTAACATTTCAGTGACATGAGTTAGTCACACAGCCAAGTATGCATAGGACACAGATTCCTTGGAGGAGAGCAGATGGGGCCTTCTTGACTAGAGGAACAGACCTGCACACACCGAGTGCTGTGACTCTGTGGCAGCACTCAAATTGTTCCTGGTCCTTGATTGTCCCAGAATTGAATAAAAGACCAAAAGTTGGTACAGATGCAGGCATGCACTTTTGTGCTTGTTCTTGGTTCGCAGGTCACTTAGGAAAGAGAAATGGGCAGGTGAGAGCAGCTCTTTTGAGTTCAACAGTTTAATGCTGACTAATGACCAATCAAAATTGAGAACAAGTGTGTACTTGCTTTCAGCTCAGGTTCCTGCACACACCTGATTGTGGTGGCAAGGCCTCCCAGAACTGAGAAACAGGCCAGCTGCTTTCTCTAATATGGACACATGTCTATGTGCCTGGAATTGGGTGGGTTGCAGAGTAACAGGAATTTAAAAAGGAGGCTGGGAGCATACCTAAGAGTTAGTTAGACCCTGGACTAGTGAAATGGATGTGGTACTCAGGTCTCCAAGAATATTGTAAGAATAATACATGGAGTCTTCAAGTTAAAACTTGATATGAAACTCAAAGGGTATGATATTACCCAGTGATGGCTTATACAATGGGGGAATACCAGACATAAGGAGATTGGTTAAAGTGAGCATTTTGCACCATTTTTAATTAGATAACTTAAATGTATTTTATTCTCGGAGAGATTTACAGAAAATAATCTAAATTAAGTTTTGCTTATGTTCATGAAATAAGGTAGATTTCATTTTTTTTTTACACGCCTTAAATAGTTTTGTGTGCTCAGGGAATTTTCAAATCTCGTCTCTATTTGGTATTTCATTTCAACAGAAGAGAGTGCCTTGTGGCTATTTGAAGAACAATATTGCAGGCATCAGGAGTAAGAACAAATATCTTGCGGCAAGAGTCTCTTGGTATATTCCAAGAAAAATTATGTGTTGTGGTTTTGAACAAAGTAAAGGGAGTACAGATAGAAGTGATGTAAATAAGATTGAGGGAGGGCACAACATATAGCGTGCTTATATGAACTGCAAACACATTGAGTCTTTTTATTTTTAAAACAGTAATAATTCTATTTTAACTGTTTAAGATTATTTTGACTCTTTCTTAACATGTGAATTCTGGTGATATAAATAGAAATTGCAACCAGAAGTTGCCTACATTGTTATTTAGAGAGAAGCTAGCCTTGCTTTTTTTAAAAAAAATTTTTAAATGCGACCTCAACATAACCAGTTTCTAAATGTTCAATTTTTTTCAAAACTTGTTCTAGTACTATACTGTTATAAGTAATAGATAATTAAGCAAGTTATCTTGTCTACCCCTTACAAACCCTTTTTAAGTATTAACATCTTCTTGCTTTTGTACTCCTAATCTACTTCAATAATATTTTTAAGCAACATTTAACTTTATTTTGGGGGTCATAACCAGTGATGTTCAGGTGTTAATCCTGACTATGAGTTCAGGAATTTATCCTAGTGGTGCTTGGGGCACCATATGGGATGTCAGGGATAGAATCTGTGCTCTAGCCACTGTACTGTTGCTCCAGCCCCAAGCATCATTTGATTGTTACCTCTACAACTATTTATTTGTTACCCTTCATATGCAAATCCTAGGCTATGCTTGGCACTGTACTACTGAATTTTGTTTTTATGAATTTAATTGAATAGGGATTATAGACTTATCTGGAATTTTAGGCCACCCTCAAACATACCAAGAATATTTGTGTAATTGAGTTTTTTTAAATAATAATTTTAGAAGGACCTAAAATATAGTAGAGGATAAGGTGCTCACAGCCAACCCAGGTTGAATGTTTGCCATTCCATTTATACCTTCCCCAGCAATTTCAAAACACAGAACCAGGAGTAAACTGTGTGCAAACCAAGTGTATTCCATACACTATCCATCCCCAGCCCCTAGCAAAAAGTATTACCGACACTTCTCTGATTTTAAGAGGTGAAAACTAAAATTGGAACAGGAGTCTGCATCTGAACAAAAAAAAACTTCAAATTTTAGCCAATTTCCATGTATGCGATCAAAAGTATGGCAGTTTTGCATGTTTGTATACTTTATTTTGTATTTGCAAAATTCTTCAAAGTTGTTAATAGTCTAGTAAAGCAAAACTGTAAAATCTTACCCTCAATCTATGCACAGAAGGTGTTTCCATAATCTGATACATGTACTTCTATAAATTATCATCATACTGAGTTGATTGTAAAAATATAACCATTGGAAAATTAAATCTTGAATTACCAGAATTATCAACTATAATGCAGCTTGCCCTTATAGCCTTGGCTATGCAAGGAATATTTTTAAAGTAATTTATTAGAAAGTTATACTTAAAATATAATTAATCTACAATGTGTTGTACTTTTTACATTCTTTTTCTACATTTAGATAATGTTTTATTTATCTTTAAATTGTTCTATTTTTAAAATGTAGTAATTCTATTTTAACTGTTTAAAATTACTTTGACTCTTTATTGGACATGAAGATTATCATGCTGAGTGAAATTAGTCAGATGGTAAAGGACAAATATAGAATGACTGCATTTATTAGTGGGATATAAATATATACTAATGCTCTAATAATTGTAGGAAATATTAATGTCACACTAGAACTGAACATTGAATATACACAAACGGATTTACATGATAATCCCTAAATATATGTAGGGCAAACCATAATATGTAAGAAAAAGAAAGAGAGAGAGAGAGAGAGAGAGAAGAGAGAGAAGAGAGATTAATATCTAGTTTTCAGAGGAATGTCCATATTCTTTTCCAAAAGGGCTGAAACAGTCAGCACTCCCATCAACAGTGGATGAGAGTCCATTTCTCCCCTCATCCATACCAGCACTGGTTGTTCTTGCTCTTTTGGTTGTGTGCTAATCTCTGTGGTGTGAAATGATACCTCATTGTTGTTTTGATTTGCATCTCCCTAATGATTAGTGATGAAGATTACTTTTCATTTGCCTTTTGGCCATTCAAATTTCTTTTTTGGAAGTTTCTGTTCATTTCTTCTCCCTATTTTTTATGGGGTTGACTGTTTTCTTCTTGTAAAGTTCTACCAGTGCCTAGATATTAGTATCCTAGATATTAACCCTTTATCAGATGGGTATAACTTGTATCACTTGTCTTCCCATTGTTCATCAATTTGCTCGAGCAGGCACCAATAACATCTCCATACATCTTGTCACATGCTAGTGAAGCCCAAGGACAACTGCTCACTACAGGAACATGAAGAAACTCAATCCATTCTGTCAGGTCATGGGAATGAGCTATAATCATTACTGCTTTTTGGTATCAATATGACATGGGTAGCTAACCATTCTCTGCCGTGTGGGTGGGATACTCTTGTAGTAGCCTCTCATCTCGCACATGTATTGATGAACCATGTGGCTGCTTTACAAGACAGGGAAAGATTGGCTTTTCTGCTGGGTGGCACTCTGACTAGCTGTGGAGTCCGATGTTGAAAGTGGAGGCCCTCATGGTGTGGGGGTTCCTCTGGCTTCTTGAGAGGCTCTGCTGGGATGTTGAGCCAGGGCTAGAACCCACCTACCCTCCTGGGAGCCTCATGATCAGCTGGGCACAGGGGAGTGCCAGCAGCAGATCTGCCTCATGTATCTGATTCTCTGGGTCAGGCATACATGGGCTTGAAATAGACTGCTGTAGAGTGGGACTCTGATGAGAAGTGCTTGTGATCAGCACTTCTGCTGGACGGAGCTCTGACGAGCTGTGGAGTCTGAATGTTTAAAATGGGGGCCCTCATGTTGTGGGGGTTCCTCTGGATTCTTGTGAGGCTCTGCTGGGATGGCAGGTCAGGCCTAGAACCTTCCTACTCTCCTGGGTACCTCATGATGAGCTGGGCACAGGGAGAATGGCGTATCAGATGGGTATTGAGTGAACATTTTTTTTCAGTCTGTGGGCTGTTTATGTATCATGGTCACTGTTTCTTTGGAGATGCAGCAATTTTTTAAGTTTTATATAATCACACTTGTTCATCTTTGCTTCCATCTGCTTTATCAGCAGTATTTCTTCTTTGTAGATGCCTTTAAATTCGATGTCGTAAAGAGTTTTTCCTGTGTTCTTCTATGTACCTTTTAGATTCTTGTCTGATGTTGAGATCTTTGATTCATTTTGATATGACCTTTGTGCATGGTGTTAGAAGAAGGTCTGAGTTCATTTTTTTTGCATGTAGCTGCACAGTTTTCCCAGCGCCACCTGTTGAAGAGGCTTTCTTTGCTCTACTAAATATTTTTTGCTCCTTTATCAAAGATTAAGCAAGCATATTTTGGAGAGCGTGTATCAGGATATTCAGTTATATTCCATAAGTCTGCAGGTCTGTCTCTATACCAATACCATGCCATTTTAATTACAACTGCTTTGTCGTAGAGTTTGAAGTTGGGAAAAGTGATACCTCCCATCATCTTTACCCCAAGGATTGCTTTAGTTATTCATGGGGCTTTATTATTTCATACAAATTTCAAGAGGTTAGGAAACTCTGGTCAGGAACACATGTCTTGCATGAGCAAAGACCCATATTTTCTAACTCTGTGCTTTGCTAGAGGTTTCCTACACTTATCTTGGAGCTCGTTGATCTTTTCCTCAAATGCTGTTACTCTGCTACTCAGACCTTTCATTTAGCTTTTACATATATATATATTTATATATATATTTAGATATATTTATATATATATTTATATATATATTTTTATATATATCACCATATACCACCTACCACATTTCATCTATCATTTCTGATTGTAGTTTTCTCATTTCTCTTCCATATTTTCTTATGCTTTGCTATCTGTGTCCTTGTATCAGATCAGTAAAACATCCTTACCATGGTGTCACTAAATTCTCTCTCAATATTTGCAGAGATGGTTGGTGCAGGTTGAGCCTCCAGTTCTGTTTTCAGTCATTGAACTTGGTGGACTTCTATTCTCCTTCCTCATTGGATTTTCAGTGCTCATGCTATGCTGAAGATAATCTTTGTATTTAGCACCCTTGGGAGTCTCTGAGTGATTCAGCTAAGAGCTTCTATTATCCTTTCCTGCATGATTTCACCCAGTCATATAAAAGTATGACTGTGAATGGTGAGAGATTTGATGAGTATAGCTGTCCTCAGTTCCAAAAAGGCCCCATTGACATCTGGAAACTACTTTCTATAAGGGTGTGGGGAGTAAGCAGAAGTTCAGCAGAGGTTCAGGAGATTTGGAGCTGGGCTTGTTGATGTAAAGATAGGGAATATCAAAATTAAGCAATGTCAGACTATTAAGGGCTGAGTCATTTGTCATCTACCTTCTAAAATGCCAACTAACCAAGTCAACTGAAAATAAGTTTGCAGAGAGACTTGCATAGAGGATAGAGTAGGGAAGGAATGATGGAGGAAGGAGAGAGAGAGAGAGAGAGGAAGATAGGAGAGAGAATTCTAATGCCTAGCTGAAAGTGAACACAATAGGAATGAATAAAGCAGCAGAAACAAGTGACTAAGCAACATTCTCAAATTTTCACTTAACCTATACAATTTCCACTGCTTGAATTTAAATTGTGAGTTTATAGGGTATTCTCTTCACAGAGAACTTAGCCATTTTTATTTAGCCATTTTATTGTCCAAAATTTTTTGGACAATACTGGGCCTGGAATGAATGATATCATCAGAGAGCATATAAATCTTGAAAAGTGCTGCTGAGATAGCTAGAGCATGTCAATAAAAAATAGAAGCCTTTAAAAACAAACAAATAAACATGTTTTTAAAAGGATGGCATTGAAACTCAAAATAACAAAAGACACTGAATTCCAACTGAAAAGCGTTAGAGACTGTGAAATGCCTTATAGTTTGTCTCAATTCAAAGTCAGTGAAAATGTAGACAGGAAAGTGAAATGTATTAAGATTGACTAGAAATGAAGCACAGCAACAATTTGTTACATGATACTGTTGTTAACTGTGCTAAAGTAACATCTGAGGAGAGGCCCTAACCAGCAATGCTGGTACACTGCTTGGAATCAAACCCAGTGCTCCTGCATGAAGTGAAACATATATCAGGAGGTCTTGTCAAAGGTGGAAATTATCACAAACGTGTGGGGAGTCAGAGGTTAGGTAAGACAGAAAATGGAATAGGGTGCTAATAATAGTCGAGGGTACTAATGCCAACCTAGAACTGAGCATTACATAGGGCAAAAGGATACACATGACAACCTTTTAATGTATGTTCTGTAATCCATAGTCTGGAAGGGAAGGAAAGAGAAAGAGAGAAAGGGAAAAAAAAAGAACCTGCCATGGAGGTGGGCTGGGGAAGGGGGAAAAAGTCTAGAAAGACTTTTTCAACGTCCCCGGTTCCCTCCCCCTTCCCCAGCCCACCTCCATGGCGGGTTCTTTATTTCTTTCCCTTTTCTCTCTTTCTCTTTTCCTTCCCTTCCAGACTATGGATTACAGAACATACATTAAAAGGTTGTCATGTGTATCCTTTTGCCTCTATGTAATGCTCAGTTTTACCATACTACCCACATCTTCTAACACTTTGAAATCTAAACTTCCATTTATATTCACAATCATGTGAATGTAAATATATATGAATATATAATATATAATGTATATTATGTATGTATGCATGCATATAAAATATGTGTTTTATAGTATGGTTTATAGTGCTATTAGTCATGGTTTCATGTATTTTTGCCATCTTTCAGCACCAAATCTCCTCCCCATTGAATTCTTCTCTCCACCATAAGCATTACCTGCCCCCAACCCCTCAATTCTCATCCTCTCCCTCAGGTCCCTTTAGTGGCATGTTTCCTACTGAATACCAGTTCATGTTCTTTGTCTTCTCCAGGTCTTTCCATATGTCCTTTATTTTTTATGGCCAAGTAATATCCCATTATGTGCATGTACCTAATTTCATTTTCCTGTTATCTATTCTTGACACTTTGGTTGTTCCCAGATTTTGGCTTTTGTAAATAGTGCTACAAAGAATATAGGGGTACAAATGTCCTTTCTCCATTTTGGTTGGGTACCTTTGGGATATATTACAAGAAGTGAAGGTGGTAGGTCAAATGCAAGTTCAATTCCTAGTTTTCGAAGGAATGCCTGTGTTGTTTTCTAGAAAGGCTGGACCAGTTTGATATTTCCAAAAGCAGTAAATGTGATTCTCTTTCTCCCCACATGCACAACAACACTGGTTGTTCTTTTTCTTTGATGTGTGTCAGTCTCTGTGGTGTGAGGTACCTGTATTGGGTGTTTGAAATATTTCTGTGGTGTTTGATCTGTATCTCCCTGATCATTAGTGATGCAGAGCATTTGATATATGCCTTTTGGCCATTGGCTATTGAGGACGTTTCTATTCATCTCTTCTCCTCATTTTTTGTAAATCATTTTAATGTTAAGACTTGTTATACCTTTCAAAAAACTTTCTCTAGTACTTATAAAAGGTCCCAAATACCAGGGACAATTGTATACTGCCTGAAGTAAAATGCATTTCATACACAGACACACACACACACACACACACACACACACAGACAGAGATTTTTTTGTCTTTCTTTGGTTTTCTTTCTTAAATACTGCACACATATACGCACACATACTGGAAATTACATTTTTAGTAGACAAATTTAAAGAAAATGAAATACAAGATACTGGGATAGAAGGAAAGATGAGTAGCAGTAGAGTATGGATTTGTGTGTGTACTGTTCTTACTCTCCAAAATTTTGAATTTTAAAAAAAGGCAAAAAAAAAAATTGAATTTTAATGGTATGGACCAAAAGAAAGTGCCAGAGTTTGCATGACTGATTCTCTTATTTTTATTATTTTCTAAATGGATACTTTTGAGATGATTTTAAGGGAGATGTTAAACAAACTTTACATTTATTTCATATTAATAACAAATCTGAGTGCTTCATTTCTTTGAGTACTATAAGGCTGACTTTAGTTATTTTTATTATATTGTTATGCTGAATTTCTTGTTCAAATCTTCACATGACTTTATCAAGAGTAATTATTATACTATAAATATGACAATATTGTTAAAGAAGCAAGATGGTAATGTCCATGGTGTTTCCCCTAAATCAATTCTGTTTACTGCATAAAATTTAAATATTCACTATATGGCCTCAATTTCAAATTTTATTTTTCTCCAATTAATTATATATAGTACTATTGCTTATCTTAATTGAAGTGTTGTTTTTGTGAAAAAATAATATAATGTGTTCACTTATATGATAAAGATTTATAATAATTCTACTACTAACTGTATTTCAAGGTTTCCATCTATTTTCAAGTAACTCAAATATTTTGTTTAGAAATTGAGATACGACAGATTTATATAACCTTTCAGTATAATTCAATGAATAATGCTGCTTTCATTTAGCCTGGAAAATATCAAAATTTTTTAATGATCCACTTATTCTCATTGAAATTTACATTGGGTATATAACCCTCATAAACTAAGAAAATATGAAATTGGGAGAAAAATGGCACATGAATTGCAGCATGAAAGGTCATTTGTAAAATCTCTGACAGTTTAGAACATTAGAAGGTCAAAAATCAGTGGCACATTGTCCTATGCTAAAAAATGTCTTGATTTAGTCAAAAGACTGTGTAGGCCTTTATAATTCAAATAATTGTGCTGTCTGTGAAACCAGACATTTAGACATGTAGCTACCATTTTAATAAGTGAATAAAAATTAGAGAAATGTTGCATTGATTTCCTTGTTTTCTCAGAATTAAATATAACTTTCCAATACAAAGACATTTCTCTCTATCTACTCTTTAATGTTGTTATGTTTTTTGTACAATTGAATATTCTCAACATCGGTGAAATGTCTGTCAAAACACATAATAGGTAGAAGCATAACAATTGTACTATCAAGGATAATGTACCCTTGAAATTCAATTTTTTGTTATATTTCATTAAATGTAAATTTGAAATGCTTTCTGTAAAGAATTAGTTTCAGTAGCATAACAACTTATATCCCACAACAATCTCATTTTTGGATTAGTAGATGCCTCATATTCAGTTAGGAAAGGCAATATATTTTTTCATTTTCATAATGCAAGAAAATTTTAGTATTCAGAACATAATTTCTAGTCAATTTAGTAGCATAAAATATGTCCAAGTATGTCTAAATCATAGACAAAAGTCATCAGTAATCTTGTTAAACAGTGGATATTGAAAGACCATGAAAATTAGAATTAATAAAAATTGGAATTAATAAACATTAATTTAAATTCTAATTTAGCTGCATTCTAGCATTATAAGATCAGAAAAATATTTCTCTGAAGCTTTATTTCAAATCTATTAAATGAATCTTATTAAAATATGAATTTTCTGTAAGGATAAGCAACACTTATCATATGAACATTTTAATAACCATAAAATACCTCATATGTCTATTAGTACATGAAGCATAAATTATACAGCCCATGAGAATATAAATTAGTGCCATGTCTGGCAAAGCATATGAGAGTTCTCTATATATCTGTACAACAATTAACAAGAGATAGAGAACCTGTATTTGCAACATTTGCAACAATATGTATAAGCCTTGAAAATTTTATTCACAGTAAAACGAAGAAAAATACTATATTTTCTTGGGCTGGAGAGATATTATAAGGATTAAAGTGCTTGCTTTGCATGTGGGCAACCCTAGTTTTATCCACAATATTGCATATGTCCTTTAAGCATTAGACAGGAGTAATCCCTGACCAGAGAGACAAAAAATAAACCATGACTCTCTCACAGCTAAAATCATAGGGCTTCCATGGAGATGGACCTGGGGTCCCTTACCCACCTCTATCCAAGTGGAAGACCTGGTGGAACCACCCATGAACTGTTTCCTGCACTGTGGACTATGATCCAGAGACACAGACACCCAGGGAAGAACTGCTACAGGCTCTCCCCTTGGGGTGAGGTAGCTTTTGGTTGCAATATCTCAAAGCCTGGTATACTGATACCAGGTATTCCACCACGTCTTATAGAATTTAGTTTGGGGCATACAATCATAAGTGTGAGGGCACGATGTTTGGTTTTGGGGAACATATCTATAATTTCTTATACTGTGGGCCCAAATGGCACAACAGATCCAGTGGATATTTAGTGATTTATATTGTCTTTTGTCTATGAATATATTCATTGACCGTATTTAGAGAACTAGCTCCAACAAGCAATATAGAATAGATTATTCAGTGTATGCTTAAGACAAACTCAAACAGAGGTTGAGGAAATTTGAAATAAGTGTTGTCTGTGGTGCACTGGTGGAGGGTTTGGGATTGACTAGTATAAACCAACGATGTTCTAGAAACTAAGAAAGTCAATGCAAGAACAGAAATTGGCCAGATGGTGGGTGGGTTGAAAATGAGGGTCTTTGGTGGTAGGGGCACTCTAGTGATGGGATTGGTGTTGAATGATAAATCTAACAATTTTAGTGTGAAAAGCTTTGTACTTTGTAAATCAAGGTGTTTAAATAAAAAAAGAAAAAGAGAAAAAGAAAAAGAGACTATTAAAAAAGGTAAATTGTTGAATATTGCTGGTATGGCCCCAAAACAAAATAAACAAAAATACAAATAATATGTGCTCTTGCTTGTAAAAAATGAAAAAAAAGAGTATAAGAAACAAAGCAGATTGATGGTTGTGAAAAATGAAAATGAGGGGAAACTGATTTTTTTTTTTTTTGCTTTTTTGGGTCACACCTGGCAATGCTCAGGGGTTACTCCTGGCTCTGCACTCAGGAACTACTCCTGGTGGTGCTTGGGGGACCATATGGGATGCCGGGGATCGAACCCGGGCAGGCACAGGCCAGCTGCGTGCAAGGCAAATACCCTACCCCCTGGGCTATCGCTCCGGCCCTGAAAATGATTTTTTTTAAATGTAAAGATAAAAAAATTTAATTCATTAGAAATTAGGAAATGTATATGTCTTTTTTTCTGAGACCTAAATAATATATTAAATACAAACAGTAAAAAATTCTATGACATACATGAGAATGATAAGTAAAAATGAAAATAATAGCATGGTTAACAAAAAATTTTTATGTAGAAAGGGTGTTGATAGAAAAGACAAGAATTTATCAACTCTACAAATTCCTATTGGACTTCAGGTTGATGGTTTACTGTGACCTTTGAATTCAATTGATATTTAGCAAAAATGTATTGTACTTTCATTGAATATACCAAAGGAACTCAGTTTTCCTTCCTCAGATCTCCAAGGATTGTTGGGAGTAAAAGAGGCGATTTCAAATATTTGCTTTTAACTCAATTCTTCTAATCAATCTCCACCTTATGTACCACTGAACCAACTTATTATCATTGTACATTATACATGACCAGGGCTGTACTAAATTCTTCCACCTTCCCATAGGATGACACCATGAGCGTGAGTGCATAACAGTATGTAATTTGTACCCCAAATCCCAAAGGGGCCTGTGCAGACATTAATTATAGTATAACAAATAAATTTCACAAATATCTACTGTAAAACTCAATCTTTGTAGGCTTCATTGATTACATTTTTTGGCTTAAACCAATCAACCAACCAACCAAGCAAACAAAAGAGCCCTCACACTTTGCTTACTTTCTATTATGGAGTGCAATTTAATAACCTTCAAATTATCTGCATACCTTTTTTTACAAAATTAAAGAACACTTATTAGCACCATCTATTAAACAAAGGGCCAGTGAACATTTCCGAAATTCCATTGTACCAGAGTGCCAGCTTCTGAGGACTACAATAACAAGTTATTAAAAATTACTGGGCTTAAAACAACAGAGTTTTGTTGTTGTTGTGTTGTTGCTTGTTTTAGTTCTTTGATCTTAGTTCTGGAAGTTAGTCTAAAATTCAGTGCCGACATGGTTATGTCCTCTAGGAACCTCAAAGAGAGAATTTGTTCTAAGCCTTTCTGTTGCTAGCAAATCTTGCTGTTCCATAGTTTATAGACTTTTCACTTCTAACTATACTGTGATATTCCCTATGGACTTCTTCCCTGTATGTACCAAAATTTTTCTCTTAAAAGGATTTCATTAAATTCCAGTTATTGGATTTCACCCATTCTCTTTGTACAGACCATATTTCAAACGACATTATTATTTACTTACTTAGAGGGATGAATTTCAAACATTTTGGAGAACAATTCAACTTTTAACATAAGGTTAATGACTTATACAGAAAGTGTAAGTCTTCAGGTTTCTGTAGACTGAAGACTAGATTTTGCTCTGTTATTTACCTGGTCTCACTGTTTTGTTTTCTATATAGAATACAACATCCTACTTATTGAGAACCGAATATCTTTGTAAACTGTACCTTTTAACCAGTAAATTATAAACTGATCATTAAGGACAACTTGGAAGCTTTGTAAAATGAAAGACAACAGTGGAGAAAGTTAGACAATAAATTTTATTAAATAGCCAAGGACAAAGAACCTCGGTCTACGGGCACATCTCTTTGACTCCACTGTTCTCCCTGCATTAACATACGCCACAGAGACCTGGGACCTAAGAAAGTAGGATGAGAATGCTATTCTGGTCTCTCAGAGAGGAATCGAAAGAGCTGTGCTTGGAATATCACGTCTCACTCAAGTGAGTGAAGGAATCGGGAGTTCCGACCTCCGTCGCTATTCCAGTATCAGGGATGCTGTCTCATTTGCCAAGGCATCGAAAATCAGATGGGCTGGACATGTAATGCGATTTGGAGACGACCGCTGGACTAGAGCAGTTACCGACTGGATCCCACAGGATGTCAAAAGATCACGTGGCCACCCACCTACAAGATGGTTAGACTTCTTTGTCAAGACCCTGAAGGAATGGTTTGAGGCTCTTCATATTCCTGAATCAACCAGATGCCATTGGGCTACATTGGCACATGATAGGGTCCAATGGAAATGTTACTAGTGCCCGCTCGAGCAGATCGATGAATAACGGGATTCAAGTGATCAAGTGATCAAGTGAAGCCATTTTACCATTAGTTGCCCATAGATTTGCCTCTCTGTTAGCTAGAAGACCCAAGGACCTTTTTCTTTGTTTTTTAAAAACATTTTTATTGTGATTTTTTAAATATTAAAACACCACGATTAACAAATTTCCTTTTAGTACAATTTTCATAAGTATTCATTGTTCAACACCAGTTCCATGGCCAATGTGCTCCTACCACCATCAAAAGGCTGCCAGTTCTCCCAGTGTGTTGCAACAATATTGATTATTACAATGTGTATATATAGTCAAGGTCCTAGGAAGGACCTGGCCCTAAACTTGGTTGTTATTTAAGTCTGGTGTGCAGCCGCAGGCCCATGGTATGAGCTGGAGCAGCTGTGTGGCTGTTCCTTTTCCTCTCCAGCATTACTGATCAAGGAGGTTGCAGAGCTTATAGTCACGCCCACTGTGCTCCTTGGAGGTGTAGGGATGAGGGAAGGGGCCTCAATCCCGGCTCCAAGCCCAGTGGCCAGGCCACAGCAGCCCGTGTGTCTGCTGGCCCTAGGAGCTGTCTTGCAACTAGCCAGGGACGGAGCCAGTGTCCCCTCCATGGGCCCTCCGGGTGGGTAGGAGCTGGAGTAGTTGTGTGTCTGTTCCTTCTCCCTTCTGACATTATTGATCATGGAGCTCCTTTGTCTTTTTACTTCTCAAATAATCTAGTTTTTTTTTCCAAAGATATAAAATCCCAAATTTCAAACAAACCTAATTTTCTCTTTTTGTGTAGTCCCAGGTGTTACATGCACAAAGTATATTGATAAATACCTGTTTGTTTTCTTTGCTTTTATTAATCTGATTTAGTAGATTCTAATTTACAAGGTCACAGCTTTAAAAAATGAAGGTGGGTAGAGCATGTGATTATTTTCTCTCTAACAAATCCTATAAATATATTTGCATTTTGTTTATAGAATGCTAATAAATAATTTGGGGGTAATAGATCGATCCTCTAGGGGTTTTCTTTTAAAATTTGTTAGGCAGTACTCAGTTTAGGGAAAATGAATCCAACTGAGGCAAGACTTTGGAATATTACACCTACGCCTTCATAACAGGTCTTTTTCCAGTCCTTTGTGAGTATCATCACATTTTCCTGTAATATTCTGAATGATTTTTTTCCCTGCTTCAAGTAGTTTTTATTTTCCTTTTTTAATTTTTTTTTTTTGGCTTTTTGGGTCACACCCAAGAGAAGCTTAGGGGTCACTCCTGGTCTGTACTCAGGAATCACTCCTAGTGGTGCATGGGAGACCACATAGGATGCCAGTGATCGAACCTCGGTTGGCTGTGTGCAGGGCAAACACCCTACACCGCTGTGCTGTTGCTCCTCAAGTTTTTTTTTTTTTTTTTTTTTTTGCACATGTGTTGATCTGTAGTAAAGAGCCTCTTCTGAGGAGCTTTCTCTCCAAGCAATTTTGTCTCTATAAAGTCTTCTCATAGGTAACCTCTCCCCTATTTTTTGTACCCCCTCACCTTCTCTTTAAATCAGAGAAACTACCAGGCTATGGTTGGATACTCATGTTATACAGTCTTGTTCTGTTGTATCATTGGTTATCAATCAGCCAGTACACTATGTCTGTAGATTGTGCCTAGTTCATAGTAAACGCAAACAGTGATGTAATGAATAGCTTTATGCTTAAGATTTTTTTTTTTATATTGCTGAAGGTGAATCTCCAAGACAAAGTTATAGCAGTGGAATAAATGGGTCAAAAGTAAATGTGCATGAAGTAGGTATTTTTAGTTGTTAATATTTTTCTCTAGAATGTATTGATTTCCATTACCATTACCAATGAATGAATGAGCTTGTTTCTCTTCCCTCTCGTAAATAGGTATAATTGTCATGCCTTTGTTTTCAATAGGATAGATGAGAAAATGCTAGTTCAATATTATTTTAATATTTATTTATCTAACTAGGAGAAAATTTGATTATATTTTACATATGTATAAAATAGAAACTTCTAATTCTTTCTCTTTTTTATACATACATCCTTATATAATACACATTTCCATTTATCTTAACTTGGTTGTTGTTCCTGTTGCTGCATTTTTAAAATACTCTAAGCCCCCCAAATTTTCCTCCTTCTCTACATCTGTTGATTAAATCATTATCACTATTTTCCAAATCATGATACTCTAAGCCTGTTAAATATAAATATTATTTGGCAATGCTTGGGAGACTGTAGTGCCAAGGATTGAATCAGGGTCAACGACATATGTGGGAAACACCTTACCACCATAATATCTTTCTAACACTCACACATACTTTTATTTATTTTTTAATTTAAAAAGTTAAACTTAATTTTAATTAACCAATTACTTAAACTTATTTAATTAATGTATTAATTAAATTAAAATTAATTTTAATTACCTTATTGATTAGGCAAAAGTCACAACTGTTGATGCAGCTCTGAAGTTGAAATGGATAAGATAACAAAGTACCAGTATTAAAATCAGTAAGGATAGGGGCCAGAGTGATAGTCCGGCAGGTAGGGCGTTTGCCTTGCACGCGGCCTGCCCTTGCCAGCCCAGGTTCGATCCCTGGCATCCCATATGGTCCCCGAGAACGGCCAGGAGTAATTCTTGAGTGCAGAGCCAGGAGAAACCCCTGAGCATTGCAGGGTATGACCCAAAAAAAAAAAAAAAAAAAAGCAAAAATAAATAAATAAATAAATAAAATCAGTAAGCATAAAAAATCAATTTTATATGAAAATTATTATATCTGATCAGGAATTGTTAAGTCCTTATCTAAGATTTTATTAAACGGTGTGTTACTAGTTTAGCCTTCTGTGTTATTGCTTTTGTTTGTTTAGTTTAGTTGTCTTCTATGTTACTTTCCCATCTAATTTAGTATGCTCCCTCATGCTTGTAGGCTTAATTTCTACTTTCAGTACATTGTACTCTGAAAAGTTTTCTTGATATGATTTCTATTTCTGAAAATATGGATACTTGAATTTTTGTCCCTGAAGAATGTTTCTAGAGAACTACAGAAGAATATTCGCAATCAACTCTTATCTTTCATTGTTCTTTTATAATAATTATTTCAAATCTTATATGATGTCTTCAGGGCTCCATAATTATTTATTATGCTCTTAAAAAGGTTCTGTATCATTTTTCCTATTATTAATTGGTTATATGTATGTAGGTTTTGTGATTTTTATTAGGGAATATGGTCTATAGTTTTTTTATATTTGCAGGGTGTAAATTCAGTAGTTTTAATGCCCTCTTGAAAATTATTCATCATATATTCTCCCATTTTCCTATTTATTATTCACAAGCACAGTCACCAAAGGTTATTTATAAGAAAGGGCAATGAAAGGAAGGCAAATAGTCTTTCTCTATATATACATGTATGTGTGTGTGTGTGTGTGTGTGTGTGTGTGTGTGGTTTATGCTTTAGCAACGTTAGGTTACAGTATTAAGGGAATATAATGAAAATGATTTAATCAATAAGTTGAAAAACAGAGGGAGACAAACTTTAGGGTATTTGATTTCATTTCAAACTAAACTATAATATAAACTTTATAACTATTCTAGTGCCAGAGAGACAATATAAAGAATAAGGCCCTAGCTTTGCATGGCACAGCTTCTGGTTCAATCCTCAGCACTGCATATGGTTCCCGGTGGTCACTCCTGAACACAGATAAGTAATCTCTGAGCATAATTCAGCAGGGCTCCAGAATACCCCTCATCTTAAAAGTAACAATAAAAGTGTAACTACTCCATCAAAAATAAGACACAATGAGTCTATATATGTGTGTATATGTATGTATATAAACACATATATGTGTAAATGAATATATGCATATATATCTTATGAGAGATATTTTGTCTTCATTTTAAAATCCGCTCTTTAATGGGATATCTGAGATTAAAAAGTGAAAATGACTTGAAACTACATCCTGAAATGATCTCAAACTAAGAGTCCAAGTAGAGGAGAAAAATTCATAGAAAAAAATTAGGAGTTTTAATTGTCAGTAAATTAATAGGAAAAACTATTTTTGGAAGAACTGAGTCACAAAATATAGAATTCTCCTAAGATTTAAGTAAACTAAGACTTAAATATTTCTTAGTAAGGTAAACTTTATTAATGAGTATTGATTTTTTCTGACTATTTTAGACTTAAATTTTACAATTTAAGATATTTGGCAATAGATATTTGGATATGAGCTAAATAAATATGTGTAAATGGGTATTTCTGGAAAAATTGGAAACATTCATCTAATCTCAAATTACTGCTTGCTAGGATATAAAGGTAAATAAACTGATTAAAAATCTTTATATATAGCACTACTAATAAAACTTCAACGCATTAACTTAAGCAAAATGGGAAGACTTAATCCTCCATACGTTGGGGTACAATACTGCCCAGAGCCTCTGCATCTGGCCTAGAGTTGCCTCCCTGCGACCACTTTGTAGATAGGAGGAGCACAGTTTAAATGTGGCAGTTCATCTGACCATGTATTCTATAATGACTGGTATAAATATTCACTCATACTGCCAAAATCATCATGGGACTAACTAAATCTTACCGATATATCTGCCTGGCCACGTTGGATCTCTAAGTAATAAGACCAGAAGGAGATGCTGCTTGCCTCCAAGCAAGCAAGCAAGCATGGCTCTCTGATAGTCAAAGCAATATACAGAACAACCATGAAGTAAAGATAAGACTCTTGTGAAGGCTTGGAGAAATACATAACTGGCTATAAAATATTCTTTGCAACAGATGCATGCCTTTGTTTTCTGAGATATAGTTCATCTCAGAAGCCCCTCCTCCACTCTACCCTGCAGGGCACTTCCAAGGTAGATCTTGGCTCAGCAACATTAGCATCTCAAAGGGCCTAGGTGGGGTTCTAGGAGAAATTACCTGAGGGGATTGACCCTAACTGCTCTTGGTTGGAGTGGGCACTCTGTGTTTCAGGGTTATAAAAACTGTAGCCTGCTTTCTTTCTGGGTTCTTTTTGACACTCTCCTTCTTGCCTCTTCACTGTCTCCTCTCTGCAGGGACTTACACGTGGTGGCAGCTATCTTGGCCTACATGTGGCTAGGGCCTACCTGCAAACCCTAACTTTCGGGTTTTCCTATTGCTAATTTGTATGCCAGAACCTGTGTAAGTAAAGCATTTTGAACCTTTGCTGGATTCTCATGTCTTTCTCCGGTCCACTGGTCACCAATCTCCTGGGCAGAAGGGATCCCTCATGCTGCTCCCAAATTTTGTGTAGGTCATACCAGCATTTTCCCAAATCTATGAAATTTAATACTAAACAAAGATGTTTATCTAGTGTACATGGAATAACTGTTAGAAAGCTGCAAACTTGTTAAATACATATGAACTATCACTTGATCACTTGATATCCCGTTATTCATCGATTTGCTCGAGTGAGTGCCAGTAACATTTCCATTTGACCCTATCACGTGCCAGTGTAGCCCAATGGCATCTGGTTGCTTCAGGAAATACAAAGAGCCTCAAGCCATTCATTCAGGGTCTTGACGAAGAAGTCTGACCATCTTCATAAGACTATATATGTATATATGTAATTATATCAGTGTACCATTGTCTTCCCGTTCATCATCAGGGTCTTGACGAAGAAGTCTGACCATCTTCGTCAGACTATATATGTATATATATATAGTCTATATCACTGTGTCATTGTCTTCCTGTTCATCATAAATTTGCTCAAACAGGCACCAGTAACATCTCCATTTGTCCTGTCTCATTCTCAGTTAGAATTTACCAGGAGACTACCACCCTGGCTACGCTGAGACTATAAGAAGACTATAGGAAGGATCATACTAGTTTGCTCTAAGCAGGCGAGTGTGAGCCTTTCAGTACACGAGAACAAGACACTCAGAATCACCCTGGTGCAGATAATAATAAGGACCTTGTGGGTACCATCTAGATTACATGAAGCTCATGAAGTTAAGATGTATTACTTTATATCAGCCCACTCTCTCTCCAGTGTTTTACATAAGAGATAATCTCCTTAGTCCTTGGCATAACCTTTGTTTATACCTGCAATAAGGTGTGGCACTACACTCTGTTTAGAGTTCTTTGTTGACATGCCCCTCCCGATTGGATTACTTTGGTGTATATAAGGGGCTGACTTGAGGCCCCTTCACCTTTTGCCTTTTGGTTCCTCAGCCTTCAGCTTTTGGCTCCTGCGGCTTTTGGCTTTTGGCTTTTGGCTTTTTGCTCTTTGGCCTTTTGCTCCTTCTTCTGGGTAGGACTCAGCTCGGGTGAGATCCTCTCTCTCTTTTGGTGGGAGACTTAGGCTCTTTTGTATGGTCAAAGTTCGGACCAGAGCTAGAGTTTGTTCATTATATTGGATTGCTGTGGAAGAGCTTTTGTACTATTAAAAGCCATTTTTGGAACTGCACTGGACATGTGAGTTTTCATCTGTTCTCCGGCGTCCTCGGAAGTAGAAGACAACCTCTGTCCTGACACTGTCAGGGACCCCGCGGCGTTCCCGACAAAACGTGACCATAGACCTATGGAATAGAACTGAGTATCCTGAAACGCACTCACAAATATACAACCACTTAATCTTCGATAAAGGAGCAAAAAAATATTAAGTGGAGCAAAGAAAGCCTCTTCAACAAATGGTGCTGGGAAAACTGGGCAGCTACGTGTAAAAAAATGAACTTAGACCTCCTTCTAACGCCATGCACAAAAGTCAGATCAAAATGGATTCTAGATCTCGATATCAGACATGAATCTATAAGGTACATCGAAGAAAACATAGGAGAAACGCTCTACGACATCGAAACGAAAAGTATCTTTAAAGACGACACACCACTGACCAAGCAAATGGAAGCAATGATAAACAAATGGGATTATATAAAATCGAAAAGCTTCTGCACCTCAAAAGAAACAGTGACCAAGATACAAAGACAATCCACAGAGTGGGAAAAGATATTCACCCAATATCCGTCTGACAAGGGGTTAATATCCAGGATATATCAGGCACTGGTAGCACTCCACAAGAAGAAAACAGACAACCCCATCAAAAAAATGGGGGAGAAGAAATGAACAGAAGCTTCCAAAAAGAAGAAATTCGAATGGCCAAAACGCATATGAAAAAGTGCTCTTCATCTTTAATCATCAGGGAGATGCAAATCAAAACAACAATGAGGTACCATCTCACCCCACAGAGACTGGCACACATCCAAAACAGCAAGAACAACTGGTGCTGGCGTGGATGTGGGGAAAAAAGGACTCTCATCCACTGCTGGTGGGAGTGCCGACTGGTCCAGCCCTTTTGGAAAACAATATGGGCATTCCTCCGAAAGCTAGATATTGAGCTCCCATTTGATCCAGCAATAGCACTCCTGGGAATATACCCGAGAGACCGAAAAACACATAGCAGAAACACTATCTGTACTTCTTTATTCATCTCTGCACTATTCACTATAGCTAGAATCTGGAAACAACCTAAATGGCCGAGAACAGAGGACTGGCTAAAGAAACTGTGGTTCATCTACACTATGGAATACTATGCGGCTGTCAGAAAGGATGAAATTATGAAATTTACCTGCAAATGGATGGACATGGAGTCTATCATGCTGAGTGAAATTAGTCAGAAGGAAAAGGACAGATATAGAATGACTGCATTCATTAATAGGATATAAATAGATACCAGTGTTTTAATAAATATGGGAAATGGTAATGGCAGATTAAAACTCACCACTGAATACACACAAAGAGACTTAAGTGATAAACTCTAAATATCTGCAGGGCTAGCCACAATGTGTAAAATAAGAGGGAGAGAGATGCAGAGACAGAGAGAGAGATAGAGAGAGAAAGAGAGGAAACTGGTGTACCTGCTATTAAGGCGGGTGGGGGACGGAAAGGGGAGGGGTACATTGGTGGTGGAAATGGGGCACTGGTGGAGGGATGGGTGCTGGAATACTGTATTACCAAGAACCAATTATGAACACCTTTGTAATTGTATGTTTCACGGTGGTATAATAGAAAAATTAAAAAAAAATAAAATAAAATAACAACACAAAATGTGACAGTAAGGAGTTGTTTTATCTAATTTGTCACTGAATGACTGTCTTATTGTCATTAGTCAAGAATTAGAGTACCCTACAGACAGAAACTTGGTTGACAAATATCAATGTCTGTGATTCCTTTTGTTTTATGCATATAAAAGAATGATGTAAAAACTATTCATATTTGATAACAAACTATCCTTTAAAAGCAGATATTATTCATTTTTGTCATGGGTTTGTCTTTTTAAAGGCAGCAAAATTACCCAATTTGTTTTTATCACAACCTATAAATGTCAAATACTCTCAGTAAAAATGATAAACACATAATTTAACTGTCATATATATGCCCATAAAGCAAGAGCATATGCTTGGTGAAACATGAGAATGGGACATCACTTGAATCATACTATTGTAAAGTTATAAATATATGTGAATATGTATTTTTATTTTTACAATGTTGTTGTTATTATTTAAAATATTATTAATGATTAAGTTTTTCTTATTACCATTTTATAGTAAAAGACATCTTTATTACCTTAAAATATCTTACATTTATATGTGATTATGATGCTGTATATGGAGCAACTACAAAACTTGATGCACTGTGTGTCGTGACATTGACTGATGATGTAAAATTAGCTGTACTTCTTACTAGGTTGTAAGATTCAATTAGAAAAAACCATAAGATAAGGATTCAACATAAAGTTTGATGGTATAAAAGTAATGTCAAAAATTTGTGAATGAACATGTTATTCTAATATGTTTATTTTAACTTTTTGAGATCACTACTGGCAGTACTCAAGGTTTAACCCTGCCTCTATACTCAAGGGTGACTCCTGCAGGACATGGGAACTATATGTAGTTCCAGGCATTGATTCAGGGTCAGCTACATGAAAGGCAAATGCTTTATCTAGTTATATCTTCAGCCAAATCATATTTTTTTTAATCTACAAGAATTTATTTTAAGAAGTAAATGAAAAAATGTATTAATCTCATATGTTGCAATTGCTATCTTTTTTTAAGGCTAGTAAGATGATATAGTTATTTTTATGTCAATCAAGAGGATAGTACATGGCATATATAAAGGATTCACAAATATCTGCAGCATAATTTCAGTTAGTTTATTTTTAAAAAGGTCACAAGGAAGTTTCCTGTCTTGCATCTTAAAATAGTATACTCAAATTAATTGGATTATAACTTTATAACAAAATCACAAAATATGGTAGCTAGGGTAACCTTAGTCAAACTACATTTTGAACTTTCGATAGCATTTTTATATATTTTGTAAGTAAAATCAAGGCAACATGCCATCAGAGTAGTATCTAATTTACACATATACTAAGGCAAATGGATAGACAATATCTGCATCATTCTCTGGCTTAGAAATACACTTTACGAATCTTACCAGCAATCCATAATCCTTAAAACCTTACTGCTCACACAGGCAATAATAATGTTATGCATACTGTCTCTTAGCAGTGACATTGACTTTATTTCATCAATATTTATAGTGTCCATTTTCTCCTTATCACAATTCTTTTCTTGCAAACTAAAACCTCAGCATTCATATCTCTTCAATACAATTGAACAGTGCTACTTACCAGGTTAAGTCACACTCATTTGTTCTTGCCTTAGATATTTCATGTCTTTTTCACTCTTGGAGTTTGAACCTTCACTTGTGTTATGAATTGTAGCCAAAGACCAATTTAAAGTCTCAGAACCTGAGTGGCCTTTGCTATATCGAACTCTGTAAACTTGCACCGTGCTTCTATTTTGACTTCTCTGTTCTAGCTATCTTAACAATCCATGGCATGCTCTTTTTTACCCCTAACTTTGTAATATTATTCTCTTGTTTTGGAACATAAGTCTCTCCCATATCATTGATTTGTTAGCTTAGACCTCTTTGGTTTGGGTCTTTGGTTAAACAGTGTAACCTTCCACAATTGCCTTAACAAACATCCCTTTGTAATGTTCCTTCCTAGTGCACATCCATATGATGAACATTTTTATATCTGGTTAATTAGTTATTGTGTATCTCTGCTACTAAAATGTGGTCCTATTGATGAAAGTGGGCCTCAAGGGTGGCTTATGTGAGGCCGGAAGGGGAGAAAGATGATTGCTTTCTCCCCAGCCACCTCTGCTGCCCGAGACCCGCTGGTCAGGCTTAGGACTGATAAAAGTCTGTGATGAGCTCCTGCACTGCTCTGGCCTGAGCCCCACCAGCCCCACGAGGTGGCTAGTCAAGCCACACCTGATGTCCGCTTGATCTCTAGGCACGGGAGTTGATCCCCACCAGCACAAATTTTTTTGGGGAGCCACGGACTCAAGCTGGAGCGAGGAATTGCTCTTTACAGGAAAGGAAAGTCAGTCCTAGGCCTTACCCAGAGTTGCCTCAGGGTTCTTGTCTTCCTCACAGAAAAAGAATTTTCAGGAGTCAACGAGCAATGAAGTATTACAGATTTTATTAAGGAGGTTTTAGGTAAGGGAAGGAGAAGGGAAAGTAAGAGAGAGAGTACTCATCTCAAGATGGGGAGATGTGGGCAACACTCGGTCACGTGGGCTCAGGCAGCATGTGTGTCCATGCAGCATGTGCATACCGGCCCTTTGGTCAGGACGGTTTTTTATAGATTTCTCCCCAAGATACTCCCATATGGGGAGTCAGCCTAGGTTGCTAGGGCTGTTGCTAAGGGGAGAAGACTTTGGGAGTGGTCTTTGAAAATCTACTTTTCTTGACCTCTGTCCCTGCTGGATCTTTTGTCCTGGAACTAGCCGGATTAAGGGCTGGGCAGAGACAGGTTGATCCAGCTCCCTCAGGGTTTGTTGTTGGTTAATAGGTCTTATCAAGTCTTGGTTCCTGTTTCCTAAAGGTGACTTTGGACAGCCTTAGGGGAAGAATTCATTGCCATGAGGGGACCCCTGTCTGCCTGCCTATAACACTATGAAAGCAGGGTGAGTTAATTATTATTGACACAATAATATTTTTTCTCTTTAGTATAGAACTTGTTCACTCAATTGAATATCTGTTGTATGAATGACAGTATGAATACAGAAGTTAAGATGAAAACTTAGAATGAGAGACTGCAAACACAGTAGATAATTTTGAGGCTGGAGTATCTTAGAAAGTAGGTCAGTTAAGAGTTTGAATTTACGAATGGCCAAAAGGCATATGAAAAAGTGCTCTTCATCTTTAATCATCAGGGAGATGCAAATCAAAACAACAATGAGGTACCATCTCACCCCACAGAGACTGGCACACATCCAAAACAGAAAGAACAACCAGTGCTGGCATGGATGTGGGGAAAAAGGGACTCTCATCCACTGCTGGTGGGAGTGCCGACTGGTCCAGCCCTTTTGGAAAACAATATGGGCATTCCTCCGAAAGCTAGATATTGAGCTCCCATTTGATCCAGCAATAGCACTCCTGGGAATATACCCGAGAGACCGAAAAACACATAGCAGAAACACTATCTGTACTTCTTTATTCATCTCTGCGCTATTCACTATAGCTAGAATCTGGAAACAACCTAAATGGCCGAGAACAGAGGACTGGCTAAAGAAACTGTGGTTCATCTACACTATGGAATACTATGCGGATGTCAGAAAGGATGAAATTATGAAATTTACCTGCAAATGGATGGACATGGAGTCTATCATGCTGAGTGAAATTAGTCAGAAGGAAAAGGACAGATATAGAATGACTGCATTCATTAATAGGATATAGATACCAGTGTTTTAATAAATATGGGAAATGGTAATGGCAGATTAAAACTCACCACTGAATATACACAAAGAGACTTAAGTGATAAACTCTAAATATCTGCAGGGCTAGCCACAATGTGTAAAATAAGAGGGAGAGAGATGCAGAGACAGAGAGAGAGACAGAGAGAGAAAGAGAGGAAACTGGGGTACCTGCTATTAAGGCGGGTGGGGGACGGGAAGGGGAGGGGTACATTGGTGGTGGAAATGGGGCACTGGTGGAGGGATGGGTGCTGGAATACTGTATTACCAAGAACCAATTATGAACACCTTTGTAATTGTATGTTTCACGGTGGTATAATAAAAAATTTAAAAAAAAAATAAATTTCTATATAAAAAAAAGAGTTTGAATTTAGGCCTCTTTTCCTAATAACAGATCCTATTCAAATTCAAATTTATTATAAATCTATCTAATATTACTTGAATAAATATTGTTAATTGAATATTTACTATATTTCAGTAGTTTGTCTTCTGTGTGCTTTAAAAGATTCAGGCTACGATTTTAAAATATAAACATGTTCTTTTTTTGTTTGTTTTTTGGTGACATTTCTCTCTCCAGCAGGCAAAATATCTGCTGTGAAAGGCATCAATTTCAATAAGTATGTGAGAATATTTTGAGATATAAACAGATGGAAGTTTCTTTTCTTGATATTCCAACTATTCTATATGGCAAGAGGACTCTTTTTTTCCTTAACAGTTAGCAACAGTTTTTTTTTTCTGTCCCTGAGGTTGAAATTTCTACTTGTTCTAGGATGAAAGAGAAAAGAGAATGAAAGAAAAGTCGAAAGATTAAAAAATTAGTGTGTCTTTAAGCTCCCAAGAGTAATGGTAAAATCCTTGTGGCAACTTTATTAGAGGGAGAATCATGCCACGTTTGTTTGATAGAGGTTAGAATACAGCAAGATTCTAGAATTTTACATTTTCTGTAGGCTATGAAATCATACGAAACATCTTGCCTACTGTGTAGTCATGTAATATTGCTGAATGAGTGGATTTCACATTCAATACTTTCTTATAATTGAGGTGTTATGAAAATATTTTTCACTTGACATGTCATCTGTGAAAAAACGAGACCTATTATATATAAATCTGTATATACTAATAATGATTTTAAGAATTAAATATATATTTAAGTGAAGCAAAAAAAAAATATTAAATGCCTTAGTTTTGCATAGTTTGTTTTGTTCTGGTTTTTGGGCTCAGGGATTATTTCTCGGTGCTCTGGCTTCACTCCTGGCAGTTTCAGGGGCACCATAAGGGGTGGAGGGGATTGAATTCAGGTTGGTTTTCTGCCAGACAAGCATCCTACCCACTGTACTATTGCTCAGACCCGGAAAATAATTTTTTATTGGAAACATTTTTGAGAAATGTCAGGAAGAGGAAGAGAAAGATCTGTGTTCAAGAGTTAACTAACAGACTTCTCCAGAGTAGAAAAAAAGCAGAGACTGCCTTTTGGAAGGACCTTAGATACAATTTCTCTAAATGTCTTAGCCTGGAGTTTTCTCTGTACAGATAAGAGTTGATTTGGTGGCCTGGAGCAATAGTCCAAGGATAGGGCATTTGCTTTGCAAACAAGGCCAATCCTGGTTCAGTACAGTTCTCTGAGTACCAGTTCCCTGAGCACCATCAAGAGTAATTCCTGATTGCAGAACCAAGAGTAACCCCTAAGCATGCCAGGTGTGACCCAAAAGAAACAAAAAAAGAGTTGGTCTGGATTTTGTCACAGAGCAAGTCTTGCACTTTTTGGTAACCTTTTCCAATTCTTTTTTTTTTCAATTTTTTTTAAAAACTCTTTACTATTCTCATCATGGCTTGTAGATTCTCCTGTATCGTTTTTCTTTTTTTTTTTTTTGAAGGGTTTCACCCTACTCTATAGAGGGACTTAGGTTTCAGCCTTTGGGTGATATCTCAGCCTCCTCTTCTCTGAAAAGCTTAATATTTACATCTCAAAGGGATTTTTTTCCTCACATCTTTGGGCTTCTTCAGAACTGAACTATTTCTTCTTAAACTTTATTATTTCCCCAAAGCTGTCTGCCTTCAACATTCTCCACGATTAAAGATTTCTACACCTCATTTACATCCTTAAGGGCTGTAAGGGTGAAGGTTCATCTACTTTAATTTCTTCGTACTGACTAAGGAACTCAGACCCTGCCTATAAATAGAAGTGAAACCTCACGATGGCTTAGGGGGCCCAGGCAATGGATTTTTGGGTTTGGTTATTATGACTTTTTTTTTTTTTTTTTTTTTGCTCTTTTGGCTCACATCTGGCAATGCTCAGGGGCTACTCCTGGCTCTGCACTCAGGAATTACTCCTGGCGGTGCTCGGGGAACCATATGGGATGCCAAGGTTTGAACCTAGGCCAGCACAGGCCAACCGCGTGCAAGGCAAACACCCTACCGGCTGGGCTATCGCTCCTGCCCCTGGTTATTATAACTTTTAATGTAAAAAGAATGCTGCCTAAATTCTTTTTCATTCTTACCTTCTATTCAGAATATTTGTGTGCTCCCCATGCAAATTTTAGGGTTGTTATATTTCTGTGAATAATTTCATTGGAATATTGATAGGAATTCTTTTAATGTAGAAGTTGCTTTAAGCATGCTGGTTATTTCAACGCTACTCTAAGATCCATCAATATAGACTCTCACTTTATTTGTGCTTTCTTCAGTTTCTTTCATTAATGTTACAGTTCTCAGTATAACTTTCATCTCTCTCTAGTTAAAATTATTCCTGATATATTCTGATGAATTTAGCAGGACTTTTGTTTCTTTTACTGAGAGGTGATTATCAGTGTACAGAAGTACAAATATAGGCAGGCAGACAGGGTCCCACATGGTAATGAATTGTTGCCCTAAGGCTGTCCAGAGTCACCATTTGGAACCAAGAACAAAGACTTGATGAGACCCATTAACCAACTACAAACCCTGAGGGAGCTGGACCTACCTTTCTCTGCCCAGCCCTTAATCCAGCTACATTTCAGGACAGAAGATCCAGCAGGAACAGAGGTCAAGAAAAGGAGATCTTCAAAGAAGTCTACTCCCCTAGGCAATGGCCCTAGCAACCTAGGTTGAAGCCCTATATGGGAGTAGCTTGCGGAGAAATCTATAAAAGCCATCCTGACCAAAGAAAGGCGCACATGCTGCCTGAGCACACATGCTGCCTGATCGCATATGCTGCCTGAGCACACGTGCTGCTTGAACCCATGTGGTCGAGCACATGTGATGCCCGAGTACATGTGGTGCCTGAGCACATATGTTGCCTGCATCTCCCCTCTTGAGATGTGTACTCTTTGTCTTACGTTCCAGCCTCCTTCCCTTACCTAAAACCTCTGTAATAAAACCTATTTTACTTCACTGCTCAGTGACTCCTGAAAATTATTTTTCTGCAAGAAAGACAAGAATCCTGAGGCAACCTTGGGTAAGGCCTAGGACTGACTTTCCTTTCCTGCAAAGAGCAATTCCTCGCTCCAAACTGAGTCCATGGCTCCCGAGAAATCTCTGGTGGTGGGGATCAACTCCCATGCCTAGATATCAAGCGGACATCAGGTGTGGCTTGACGGCCACCTTGTGTGGCTGGTGGGGCCTTGGCCCATGCCGTGCAGGGGCTCATAACAGACTTTATCAGTCCTAAGCCTGCCAGCGGGCCTGGGCATCAGAGGCCGCTGGAGAGAAAGCGACCATCTCTCTCCCCTTCCGGTCTCACATAAGCCACCCATGATGTCCACCTGCAACACAACCAACTTTTTTTTTTAATTTTTTATTTTTACAATTACAAAGATATACAATTAAAAAGTTCATATTTGGGTTTTGGTCATACAGTGTTGCAGCACCCATCCCGCCACCAGTGCCCATCTCCCACCACCAATGTCCCCGGTTCCCTCCCCCTCCCCAGCCCTCCTCCATGGCAGGTTCTTTATTTCTTTCCATTTCTCTCTCTTTCTCTTTTCCTTCCCCTCCAGACTATGGATTACAGAACATACATTAAAGGGTTGTCATGTGTATCTTTTGCCTCTATTTAATGCTCAGTTCTAGGTTGGCATAAGTACCCTCAACAATTGTCAGCACACTGTTCCATTTTCTGTCTTACCTAGCCTCTGACTCCCACACGTTTGTGATAATTTCCACCTTTGACAGGTCCTCCTGATGTATGTTTCACTTGACCTTGGATCACGATCACGATCACGATCTTCCCGTTAATCATCTATTTGCTAGAGCGGGCACCAGTAATATCTCAATATGTCCTGTCACATGCTGTAGAGCCAAGGGCATCGGCTTGGTACAGGAACATAAAGAGCCTCAAACCATTATATTAGGTCATGAGAATGATCTAATATAATTATTACTGGCATTTGGCATATCAAATACAACACGAGCAGCTTGCTAGGCTTGCCGTGCGGGAGGCATACTCTATAAACACCTCCAAATAAAGCCTTTATTGATGAACCGCACGTCCGCTTATGGCCGCGCGAGCCGGGCTGTGATGGGCTGGTCGGCTGGGTGGAGTTCTGATGAGAGAGAAGTCCAATGTGGAAAATGGCGGCGCCCATGGAGTGGGTGGGGGGTCGTCTGGCTTGTTGTGAGGTTCTGCCGGGGTGGTGGGCCAAGGCTGGAACCCACCATGCCTCCCAACTGCCTCATGAACGGCTGGGCACAGGGAGAGCAAGGAACCGCTCTGCCCCATGTCGGAGAGTCTCTGGACCAGCATACCTGGGCCGGATTGAGGAAGAAACTGCTCCAGGGTGGGTGTCGATGATCCGGGCTGTGATGGGCTGGTCGGCTGGGTGGAGTTCTGATGAGAGGGAAGTCCAATGTGGAAAATGGCGGCGCCCATGGAGTGGGTGGGGGTCGTCTGGCTTGTTGTGAGGTTCTGCCGGGGGTGGTGGGCCAAGGCTGGAACCCACCATGCCTCCCAACTGCCTCATGAACGTCTGGGCACAGGGAGAGCAAGGAACTGCTCTGCCCCATGTCGGAGAGTCTCTGGACCAGCATACCTGGGCCGGATTGAGGAAGAAACTGCTCCAGGGTGGGTGTCGATGATCCGGGCTGTGATGGGCTGGTCGGCTGGGTGGAGTTCTGATGAGAGGGAAGTCCAATGTGGAAAATGGCGGCGCCCATGGAGTGGGTGGGGGGTCGTCTGGCTTGTTGTGAGGTTCTGCCGGGTGGTGGGCCAAGGCTGGAACCCACCATGCCTCCCGACTGCCTCATGAAAGGCTGGGCACAGGGAGAGCAAGGAACTGCTCTGCCCCATGTCGGAGAGTCTCTGGACCAGCATACCTGGGCCGGATTGAGGAAGAAACTGCTCCAGGGTGGGTGTCGATGATCCGGGCTGTGATGGGCTGGTCGGCTGGGTGGAGTTCTGATGAGAGGGAAGTCCAATGTGGAAAATGGTGGCGCCCATGGAGTGGGTGGGGGGTCGTCTGGCTTGTTGTGAGGTTCTGCCGGGTGGTGGTGGGCCAAGGCTGGAACCCACCATGCCTCCCGACTGCCTCATGAAAGGCTGGGCACAGGGAGAGCAAGGAACCGCTCTGCCCCATGTCGGAGACCTTGGATATTGGTATCATAATATGTACATATATATTTATGTTATGCAGATAAATGCAGTCATTCTGTATCTGTCTCTCTCCTTCTGGCTAATTTTGCTCAACATAATCTTCTCCATGTCCATCCATTTATAGGCAAATTTTATAACTTCATTTTGCCTAACAGCTGCATAGTATTCCATTGTGTAGATGTACCAAAGCTTTTTATCCAGTCATCGATTTTCAGGCACTCTGGTTGCTTCCAGATTCTGGCTATTGTGAATAATGCTGCTATGAACATAAAAGTAGGGATGGTGTTTCCGCTGCGTATTTTTGGCTTCCCAGAGTAGATTCCCAGGAGTGGTATGGCTGGGTCAAATGGGAGTTCAATTTCTAGTCTTTGGAGGAATGTCCATATTGTTTTCCAGAAAGGCTGTACCAGCTGGCATTCCCACCAACAATGGATGAGTGTCCCCTTTTCCCCCACACCCACTCCAGCACTTGTTGCTCTTGTTCTTTTGAATATGTGCCAGTCTCTGTGGTGTAAAAGTGGTATCTCATTGTTGTTTTGATTTGCATCTCTCTGATGATTAGTGATGATGAGCACTTTTTCATATGTTTTTTTGCCATTCGAATTTCTTCCTTGCTGAAGTTTCTGTTCATTTCTTCTCCCCATTTTTTTGATGGGGTTGTTTGTTTTCTTCTTGTAAAGTTCTACCAGTGCCTGATATATCCTGGATATTAACCCCTTATCAGATGGGTATTGGGTGAATATTCTTTCCCATTCTGTGGACTGCTTTTGTATCTTAGTCACTGTTTCTTTTGAGGTGCAGAAGCTTTTTAGTTTCATGTAGTCCCATATGTTTATCTTTTCTTCTAGTTGCTTTGTTAGTGATGTTTCATCTTTGAAAATGCCTTTAGCTTCAATGTCATGGAGGGTTTTTCCTACATTTTCTTCAATGTACTTTTATGGATTCAAGTCTGATATTGAGATCTTTAATCCACTTTGATCTGATTTTTTGTGCATGGTGTTAGACACAGCTCCAAATTCATTTTTTTACATGTCGCTGCCCAGTTTTCCCAACACCACTTATTGAAGAGGATTTCCTTACTCCATTTTAGACTTGTTGCACCTTTATCAAAGATTAAATGATCATGTGTTTGAGGTTGGGGTGTCAGGATACTCAATTCTATTCCATAGGTCCACGGGTCTGTTTTTATTCCAATACCATGCTGTTTTAATTACTACTGCCTTATAGTACAGTTTGAAGTTGGGTAAGGTGATGCCTCCCATCTTCTTTTTTTCCGAGGATTGCTTTAGCTATCCTTGGGGGGTTTATCGCTCCATACAAATTTCAGGATTCACAACCAACTTTTAATAATTGAATTTCTAGTACAAAACTTACCAGTTCAGTCTTAATAGTCTATGATAAAATCTAGGAAATGTTATATACATATATATGTAAGTCTCTGGATCAGCATACCTGGACCGGATTGAAAAAAACGCATGTTTTATATATATATATATATACATATACACATACATACATATACATATATATGTATATATATATACACACATATATATACATATATATATAAAACATTTCCTAGATTTCATCATAGACTATTAAGACTGAACTGGTAAGTTTTGTACTTGCACACGGCCTTAGAGACATGGGGCAGAACTGCTACTTTCTCTAGGCGGGAATCACTGGGAAGTTGTCAGATGGAGGCGTGGTTCGCCCCCCCCTCCATCTTGTCGAGCCTGGTGGCCCTGCCGGAGCTGCCCACGGGCCAGCACGGGGCCTCACGGACGGCTGGGGAGGCTGGCGCTAGGCTCGCGCCAGGCCTAGCTGACCATGGAACCACGAGGGAGGGCAGATGGGTTTTGGGGGAGTGGGCCCGTCGCCTCTGGGGGTCCCGGAAGCAGCCGGATGAGACTCCGCCCATCACACTCGCCACCATTTTTGCTGTCCGGACGCTGCAAAACTGCCTCACGACCAGATCAACAGAGCAAAGCCAGTTCGAGCCCAGGTCCCGCGGCTGCTTTCGGCCGCGTGGTCCACTAAAATAGTGAAACAGTAATGTCTTTTAATGCACTGCATTCCACGAAGAGCAGGAAAGTTTGTTGGGAGGGAGATATAAAGAGGAAAGAAATGACATACAGAACCCGCCAAGTGGTTGAGGTGCAGGAGGGGGGAGGGAGGTGGGGACATTGATGATGGGAGGTGGGGACATTGGTGATGGGAGATGGGTTTGGGCGGAGGGTTGCGTGTTGGAACACTGTAGAACCAAAACTCTACATGAGCATCTTTCAATTAAAAAAAAAAAGGTGGAATCTACCACAAACATGTGGGAATTAGTGGTTAGGTAAGACAGAGAAGGGAACAGTATGCTAATATTTGTCAAAAGTGATAATACCAGACTAGAACTGAGCATTGAATATAGGAAAAAGATATACATGATGATCTCTAAATGTATGTATTGCAATCCACAATGTGTAAGAGAAGAGAGAAAGAGAGAGAGAAGAGATAAAGAACTTTCCATAGAGGCAGGCTAGGGGGGGGAGGGGGAAGTGGGGACATTGGTTTTGGGAAATGGGCACTGGTGGAGGGATGGGTGCTGGAACACTGTATGACGGAAACCCAAACATGAACATCTTTGTAACTGTATATCACATGGCGGTGTAATAAAATATTAAAAAAAAAAAAAAAGAACTGCTACTTGCTCTGCCTGTGCCCAGCCGCTCACGAGGCACCCGGGAGGGATGGCAGGTTCCAGCCCTGGCCAGCCACCCCAGCAGAGCCACACAACAAGCCAGACCCCCACTCCATTGTGCCGCCATTTTCCACATCCAGTCTTCCCTCCTCCTCAGAACTCCACCCATCGACAGCCTATCACAGCCCTTCTCACACGGCCCCTTGCAGCCCCGTGGTTCATCTATAAATGCTATATTTAGAAGTGACTTCAAGGGTATGCCACCTGCATAGCAAGCCAGGCAAGCTGCCTGTGTTGTATTTGATATGCCTAATACCAGTAACAATTTTCATGACCTAATATAATGGTTTGAGGCTCTTTATGTTCCTAGAGTGAAGCAGATGCCCTTGGGCTCTACTTACTAGCATGAGACAGGACATATGGAGATATTACTGGTGCCCACTGTAGCAAATAGATGATTAATGGGAGGATAGTGATTTTATATATATATATATATATGTATATATATACATATATATATAATACCACTGAAAACAGTTATATACTTATAGCTTTACTTCTCCCATCCATATGTGGTTGTTTTGTATTTCTTTTATAGCTTAAATTCTCTCTGTGACTTTCAATAATGTATTGAATAAAAGAGATGAGGGTGTACATCTTTGCCTTGTTTCTAGTCTTAGAGAAAAAAATATTTGCAGTTTTTTTATGACTACAATTATGAGATTTTCAAATATGACCTTTGTCACATTAAGGCAACTTCTACACCACTCACCTTGTTCAAATTTTATTTAAAATTGATAAGAGAAAATAATTATTGAATTTTTTTGTACTTTGCACCATATCACTCTACATTTCTGATCAGTATTTGATCTATACCAGTTTCCTAAGCAGGAGGTAGTAACAAATGGGAGTACATCAAAGGAAGCACAGAAGTATTTATTCTTTATTGGAAACTTTTAACATGATGCTCACAAATATGTTTTTCTTTCTCTGATATCCCAGTGCAACCTCATAGTAAAATTTCCCCAGATATACCAAAAAATAGAATATGAAGGATAAAATTGTCACACTTGTATAAGTTCCTAATAAAATAGCTACTTAAATTTCTAACGCTTATCTCATTTAATATGAGAACAAATGTTAATTGAGGATAAAGTGAAGAATTAGTTTAGTTTTTAATTGTAATGATTGAAAAAATTATGTATGATGCTGCTAAATATAAATTTAAGCATAATCACTTTCAAGGAACATAAACTTCAAAAAAGCCATTTTGGAATATTGCTTTGTTCATGTTTACAAGTTATGTTAAAGATGAAAATTATTATTTAAAAAATTAGAGTATCATATAATGTGCCTAAAATAATTCAATTAACATACGAAATAACAATTCCCAGAGTAATTAAATAAGAGAAAGAGAGAGAGAGAGTAATGGTGATAGCAGGGTCCTTATTTATTTCACTCAAGTTCTAAGTTACTTGATCTTTGGCCTTCTCTGTTCCATTGATCGGACTAAATAAAAATTGATTTCTTGGGAGTTAAAAAATTTAAATTCAGAGTCTTTGGAAAATAAAAATCAGAGTAGGTAAATAGATCATTGCCTAAATTTGTTTATATGATAGCATATGCAGCAAACTTAATGAGAAAATGCATGAATTACTTAGCCAAGTTTTGGGAAAACAAACAAGATATTTTGCAATGGGTTCCCTGAATAGAATGTTAAAATATAAATAGCAGTTAACAAGGGATCAGAAAAGAGATGTAACCCACTGTCTTCCAGTGGGATAAAGCAGGAAATATACAACATTAATTATGGAAATTTTTTATAATAATGTAGATTAAAAAACAAAAGAGGGATGAGTTTAGAGGAAAGCAGACGATTCAAAAATTAGAGAGAAACTAAGGAAAATGAGTATGATCATAGAAATTAAGAAAGACCAAGCTTATTCTTCCTGTTAAGAAATGAGCTATCTCATGTTTTATCTGTTTCAGATCATTCAATACCCTGCAATAACAGATAATCCTTGGTCCCATAGTTTTGAAGAAAAGATGAAAAATAAATAAATTAAAAAAATAATTTTATTGAGGTACTTGTATTTACTATACTGGCTATTACACTGTTTATGCAAACATCATTTCAACAACACACCCATCACCAGAGTACCCATTCCAAAACCACCTGTGTCTCAAGGGTCCCTTCCAATCACCTCAGCCCCCTAGTTAGGTCCTAAAACAGAATCTCCAATTCCATTGACTTAGACATTTTTTTCTTTTCATTACTATGTTTCTTTGCATCCCACATGTTATCAATCATTTTTAATTTATTGTGGAGGTAGTGATACCTACACATAAAAAAAGATGGACAAAACTTAATGAAATCCCACAAAATTATAAATTAGTGATCAATTGCTAAATTGTTTTCAATATCTCAATGTCTCTGTTTCAGATTTCACAACTAGATAGTACAATAAAACTGAGAAAAGAGAATTAACAAAAAATTTAAGGGAAAATCTGAGTAGACAAAATTTACAGCAGTGCACTTATTGTAAAAATGAAATATTTTTCATAGAATATATTTTAATGTAGATAATGCATAAGTATCTGCATTTATAAATTAAAAAATTCAAAGAAAAACAAAATAACATGAATAGACATAGAAGATTCAATATAGATGAAACTTTAACTCATCATTGAAAGAGTATAAAATTCCTTACCAAGCTAAGAATGATCAGAACTCTCTTAGTCTAATACAGAAGAAAATATCTCCATGAGTGAATGCCACACTCAAAGGCAAGGTTGTGAGATGTTTATCTTGTATTTTAAAGATGTTCTTTAACACTTGCAAAAGTGATTTTAAGGTTATTATATTAACCTTAGCCGTTGCCTGTCTATGAAGCTCAGTATTGTTCCTTTAAATCTGAATGATAATCTAACTGGATTACAATCTGAATTAGTGTCCTCTGTGAAGAGTATTTCATTACATTTTTGTTTATTTGTTTTATATTTACTATATTACATCATTCTCCTCTGGTTTGTAGAGTCCTATTTAATAGATCTGTTGTATCTGACTTTCCTTTGTATGTAAATTTCTTTTTATGATCTTATTGTTTTCAGTATTCTGTCTTTGGCTTTTGCTTTTGTCATTATGATTATAATGTATCTTGGAGCTTTCTATTTGAGTTTGTTTTCCCTGGTACACTTTAGGCCTCTCAGATCTTGTTGCTTCCATTCCTCAAATTTAGGAATTCATATATATCTATGATTTCTTTAACCAGTAGTTCTTTATTGAATTCCCTCCCGATCAGGGACTTGACTTTTCTTCAATTTCTTCAATTGTTCTTCCTGAGTTCATTCTATCGCTCTCTGATGTGCTACTCATTTTCTTTCTAATTTTTTTCTAAACTTTAGTTGTTTTTTAGAAATTACTTCCATATCATTTTGGATATCCTTGATTATTTCATCAACTGCCCTTATTCAGCTGCTCAGACCTATTCTGTGTGTTATGCCACCTGTTTTTCTATTCTGCATTTGTTTGTTTCTTATTTAAGGCCTGCACCCAGCCATACACCAGGGCTACTCTTGGCTCTGCATTCAGGAATTGCTATTGTTGTGCTCCAGGGACCATATGGAATGCTTGGAATTAAGCCTAGGTTGGGCATGTGCAAGGTAAGCACTTCTGTCACCTCTATTCTTTTATTTTCCATATCTTTATTTAGTCACTTCTGATTTTAGTTTTCTCATTTCTGCACTCATATTTTCTCCTACTTTTCTCACCACCTATACCATCATTTCTTTGAATTCATTAAATATCCTCAACATGGTGTCATTAAAGTAATTCTCTAAGCATCACTGAACTGGCTGGTTGCTACTGGTGGAACCTTTTGTATTATTATTTTTCACTCAATGAACTTGATGCGTTTCTGTAACTCTTCCCCATTATATTGCTGTTTTCCACTATACTGAGAGTACATCTTTGTTATTAGCCCCCTGCAAGTATATGAAGCATTAACCTAGGTGTTTCCTTTTCCCTTCCTTTTCTATCTTTAGCCAGTAACAGAAAGTATAATATGAGCTGCAAAAACTATGATAAGAGTTGCTATGGCTTCTGGGGTCCATGAGTTGTGGATGTGGATCTGCTAAGATGGCAGAGAGAAGATAAGGAAGCTACCAGGATCAAACTGAAAGAGAAAGGAATCAGTTTAGGGTTTAAAAAAAGGCTCTGGTATGTCAGCTAGAAGTTAATTTCATCTTGAGTGTGAGAGAAAAAGCAGAGGTTCCAGAGATGTGGAGGTATACCTGCTTACCAAAAGGATGCTCTCTGTATTGTGGCTCATCAGGAAAGGTAATAGGGCTCTGAATTTTAAGCATATTTTATTTAGTATAATATCTTTACGTATTCATATCTCTATTATATAGAGTGAGAAAGAGATTCTAGTACTATTAGCACTATCTCTAAGATCCTAATTATTTTACTATTTAATGATTTCATGAAAGTATTTGCAGAATGAACTACCTAATTGACAGTCAAGTTTAGTGATAGAGTAGGAACTTTAAATCATCTGTGTAAAGAAATTATATTTTTATTTTGAGTAATTATTATAGGAAAAGGCTATCTTTCAGAGGCAAATATTTACTGTGCTATTTCCCTTCTCACCCCAAAGAGTCAGAAAACTGGTTAATTTTTGAGTAGTTTAGCTTTTACAAGTCCTTAGGTAAGAGGAAAATTCCAATAGTAATTATCATCTGAATAATCTAGGATACCTACACATTAAATTCAGGAAATGGAATTAACAAAAAAGCCTACAAATAGATGAAGGTTTGTTCCAAGTTAGGTCTCATACTCAAGATTTTTTTTTTTTTACTTCAAATTTGGAGAACAATGGTTCTCCATTATGTGGTCATAACCATGACAACATATTACAAGAATCAGTCCAGTTTCACATCACAGTGAAAATACTGAGCAGAGCACTTGCCTTACACAAAACTTAACCAGATTCTCTCTTGAGCACCCTCTATGGTAACTCCCCGACCTCCAAGAGTGATCCCTGAACACAGAATTGGTATTAACCTCAGCACAGCTAGATGTGGTACAAAAACAAACAAGAAGAGCCATGCAGATTTCAACAATGTTCCTTTGTATCTTTGTAGTTGGAACTATACAAGAATGAATTCAAATAATGGTAGAGATTAAGAGTCTCATTAGCTTAAGGGATAAAATAATCTTTCTGTGTTTGCATATATATTCAAGTTTATAGTTATAAACTTATAGCACTATACTTTATAGAGGTATATAATAAAATTGGTAATTGCTCACTACCTCTTTAAGCTTTAAACTTCAAAGATATGTTCTGGAGCATTCAAATGGCCTCTAGAGTTTTTATGTGTATATTTGAAACATGTTATATTAATTCAATTTTAAGATTCATACTCTAAATAATACGGCCTTAAAATAGTATTGGTGAGACATATCTCCAGAGAAAAAAGTACAGGCATACATAGCATGTGACTATATTTGCAGGATATAAAATTAAATATTATAATTAAATTGCAGTGACTGTACTATCATGTATTCATAAATTGAAAAAATCATATGTAAAACAAGTCACTTTTAGATTCACCTTTATTAAATTAAAATAGAAATTTAATTATAGGATGATATTAAAAACTGTAAGACCCAAGACTATATTTTTGTATTGCTTTAAAATGTGAACGGTGTTAATAAATTTCCTTGACTGAATTAGTATAACATGACCCCAAATTTTAAATGCACTTAATTTTCTACCATCGGTGATTTCTCAATGAAGAAGGAAAATTTAGAAATTAGAAGACATGATGAATAGTCTTTATTCTAAGGTCAGACATAAGATACTCAAAGCTAATGGAAAACATCATTCTAAGCCATAGTAAATGAGCCCTACCAACATAACAAACTGCTGATATAAGCCTGGAAACCATCTTGAATGTCAAGGGATATGCTCTTCATTTGCAGTGTTTGATTGTTCATATAAATATTTAATGAAAATATTATTAGACTATTCAGCTGAGTGAAATAAACTGATGGCACAAGAGCTGAAGAAGCTTACTTAATATTCACTAAATGAAGTGGCATAATAATTTATTTTGCATATTATATAAGTCTTTTGAGAGGTTTTGTACTTTTAAACTTTTTAGCACTATTTAAGAGGCATCATTACTGCCATAATTATGAGTTTTAATGTGTTTTTATGGTTAATGAAAATGTAGAACACGTTTATAGGAAGAAAGAAGACTATCATTCACATGATGTATGATGGAAATAAGGTACCTCTGATTCTGAAGGTTGACTTACTTTTAATATAGCTTCACTGAATCTTATCATAAATGTTAACTTTATACTACATAAAATTGTACAGCGTGTTTCTCAAGGGTAGAACTTAAATGCCTAAATGAATAAGATAGAAATATCTTTAACTATTCTATGAGCTTGAAACTTTCAGGAAAATTAGAACTCACCTAGTTTGAATGATGAATACTTTAAGATATTGTTTTTTTTTTTTTCTTCCTGGGTCACACCCGACGATGCTCAGGGGTTACTCCTGGCTCTGCACTCAGGAATTATTCCTGGTGGTGCTTGGGGATCTGTATGGGATGCCAGGTCGGCTGTGCACAAGGCAAACGCCCTATCCGGCTGGACTATTGCTCCGGCCCCTAAGATATTGTTTTAATAAGGTAATATGAAGGGGGAAATGAAACAGGATTAAAGAACTTTTACAAGTTCATAATTTACAATAGAATTTCTCAAACTGTCTTTCAAAATGTTACAGTTGTGAATCATTTTACAGATACATTATTGAGGGCCTTTACATATTATATACACAACATATATTTTATATAAGCTAATAAGCTATCTTTTAAAAGAGAAAGGTACATTCTAAATATAAATTATTTTGGAAATTAGGAACAAGAAGTGTTACTGCTTTAAAAACTTTGAAGAAAAATGTAACACGATCAAGTGTTGTGTATATATGTATGTATGTACCCATTGTTCACATATTTGTAGTCTCTATTTTCCAATAGTCACCAAATTATAAAAAGGAAAAAATCATAATAATAGTTGTAAAAGCAATGGGAAGATCTAAAAAGACTTTCTAAACTTTCCACCATTCTCCATATTCGTAAAGAAACTAAGAGAGTGGTATTATAAAGAATACTGCAGAATCCAACATAAATGTTGAATAAATGTAATATTTCTGTTCCCTCAGACATTAGCAGTTTATGTTATAAACCTGCCATTCAGTTTGATGAGTGTGTGCTGATATACAGAAACACGTTTCTCGAAGCCAAATAAACTATAGATAATCATACTGTGTGTAACAGTCAGTTTATCTTCCAGAAGAACTCAGTGGTTCTAATAAGGCCATTAAAACAGAGTCAAATTAATAGAAATACTCTATGAAGTTTCCATCTTCTACCAAAACTGATATAGTAATTTGGAAGACATAGTTCAAGAAAATTATACCAGTTAGCATTTTTTCTAAGATTAAGTTTAAGGTTTAGAAACAATGACAAAATGCTTTTTAGGGGAAGACTAAGCCACACCATAGAGAAAAGGAAAGAGATGGGAAAGAGGCAATAAGGAGAAAGGGAGAAAAATACAGTGATGGGTCCACATGAAACTAATGGAGTTATCAAGCATAAACTATACAATCACTATTCTTAACAGTTTTAAGGAAATAAAGCACTTATTTAGAATTTTACCAGAAAATAAGTAGAAATTCTATGTATATACATATAAACAGAGGAAAATGTTCATATGTATATACATAGAATTTCTACTTATTTTCTGGTAAAATAAATTGTTGGGACCAAGGAGATAACAAGGGGCAGAGATACATGCCTTACATGTGTAAGGTTCTGAGTTTATTCCTCAGCATTGTATACTCAACCCCAGCACTGCTGGGTGTTCTAGACCCCTTATTGTTGGGATATATTGGGCACTCTGATAAAATCTGGGAGCCGGGTCAGAGGATTGGCATCTGGCAGATGGAGAAAGACATGAGAATCCAGCAGAGTTTCAAAAGGCTTTACTCAAACATTGTTCTGGTGAACAATCCAACAATAGGAAAACCTGGGACTTTAGGTTCCTAGCTAGGTCTGGCCATGTGTAGGTTTAGAATCCTAAGCCAAGATGGCCACTATCATGTGCTAAGTTCCAATATGGAAGAGAATGGAGAGAAGGAGAGCTGAGGGAGAATGTGAGCAGGCAAAAGGCAAAAAAAAGGGCAAAAAGAATACATGCTAGCTACAGTGTTTATAACTTTTCAGCACAGACCAGCCCATATCAATGGAACACAGTTAGGGTAAATCCCCCTCAGGTAACTTCTCCCAGGACCTCACCTAGTCCATTGAAATGTTAATACCAAGGCTACAGGCCTCACACTTGGTTCTCCATCAGCCCTATGTAGATGGGGGGGAAGGGCATCTGAGAATGAATTGTATCTCAGAATACAAAGGCATGAATCTGTACTAATGAATATTCTACAGTGAGGCAGGTAGATATTTCTCCAAGCCTTCACAAGATTTCCATCTTTTACTTCATAGTTGTCTTGCATATTTGCCTTTAGACTTATTAGAAAACCATGCTTGCTTGCTGGAGGCAAACAGCATTTCTCTGGTCTAATTACTTAGAGATCCAACGTGGCCAGGTAAATATACTGATAAGATCTATCTAGTCCCACAACGATTGTGGTAGCATGAGAGAAAATATTTATATCAACTAACATAGAATACATGGTAAGATATACTACCACATAAAGTTACAGTTTCAAAATGTTTTCTTGCCCTATATCTACAAAGTAGCCTGCAGGAGTTAACTCCAGGCAAGGCGCAGAGGCTCTGGGCAACAGTGTACTGCAACACCATACTAGAAAGGTAGTATGGAAAATTTCAAGATTAAGTAAAGGACCATGACATGTGATAGTGACATAATACCTCTAAAGTAACAATAATTATGAGATATGTATTGATTCACGATAAACAAGCATCTTTGTGGCCTTGTGTTAGAGGTCATGCCCTAATGAGTTCTGGGGCCCTGTAAGCCCAGAGCATTCACATTTGCTAAGAGTCATTTGCATTTTGCCTTGAAGCTCTCATGCAAATCACAATGGGAGATTGGAGGTAGGACTGGAAAAGACAGTTTGACTTTATAACTCTTTGAATGACAGAATATTGTTATCCTGGCTACACTAACTTTGGAGTTATTCCACTCATAATTTCCAAGGGTCCTTTCTGTGGGAATGGACATATACCAGGGTGATCTTAGCTGCGTTTAGATCCTCCTTTATGATTATAGTTCTGCTAAGGAAGGAAAAATGCTAAGTTTGCCTCCAGGCAAGTGAGAGTAACTCTCAGTAATCCTAAAAGGCAGAGCATGCGATATTATATTTATGGACCTTGTGAGTGTTTGGAAAATATTATAGATATGTACCTTGTGAGAGTTTGGACCTTGTGCGAGCTAGCAGTATAATGTTCATTGTTAAGATATAATGCTTTCCCCCATGTATTAAATCCTGAACTGCTTTTGTGCTCAGGGTGTCACCCCCTTTCCACAGTACCTTGCAAGGGAGTTTGAAAACAAATTCCTGGTAAATTAGCATTGTAAGGCCTAGGCTAGGTGTGTGCACCTGGGATCTGCATGAGAAACCTGGCTTTTGTCCCTGGATACCATAGCCCACAAAGGACTTGCTCAAAGCAAGGGACCTAACTAGGAACCTTTGGTGGGCTTTGGGGAATAAAATGTACTGGTAAGAAAGAAAATAGCATTCATTTTAGTGAAGGATCTCAGCCTGGACTGATGTTCAGAAGTTTGGCCAGAAGCTACAGGTTTGGGAGTTTCCCCATCTTGGATTATATTTGCAGTTTGTTCAACTATTGATGATAAGTAAAAGTCTTTAGAACTGTGCTGAACTCATGAATTCTGTCCATCTGCCACTGGCTTTACGATAAAGGGAACTTGTTCCCCTCCTTATGGTTGGGGATCCCAACCTGGCAGCCTTGAGTAAAATATGTGATTAAATAGGATTCCTAAAGTATTAACAAACATAATTTATATTACACTATGTGAAAATCATGCACCAAAAATCTTTATTAATAGATAAAATGCAAAGGCTAGGGTGTGGCTCAATGAAGTGTGCATGCCTTATCTGTGTGACACCCTGGTATACATCTATGGCACCCACATGATGTCTCAGCACTCCTGAGAGAACCCCTATAGGCCAAGAGCATTTTCAGGTATAATCTCAGGATCAATTAATACATTTTAAAAGTTAAATATAGAATAGGTAACAATTTTACAAGTCAAGTTTATGGGCAGTAGGGTTGGCATAGGGAATACAGAATACATAAACAAGTACAAAAAAGAGATAACGGAAACACAAATTTGTTATAAAAGGCAGATTGGAATAGGCACTTTGTAAAAGTGAATATCAGAATATCCATTAAAAATACAAAACTATGTGGATCCCCATTAATAACTTAGCAAATCAAAACCACCATAGTAAACAACTAAGTATTCTTAAATGGCTATAAGCTGAAAATATTACTATTTTAAAGGAATTGGAACAATAGGTTTCTTCTACATGGGTAATAAACTTTAGTACAAACATTCTGGAAACACATTTCCTTTATTTGATAATGTTAAATGTGTAGCTTACAGTCTATAATTTTTAAATTATACATATTGTGAAAGTAGGCAACATTTGACAAAAATGTTCCTGGTAGCAATTTTTTATGATACCACCATGAGATATACAAATATAAAGATATATAATTACAAAGATATACAGTTACAAAGATGTTTGGGTTTTGTCATACAGTGTTCTAGCACTCATCCCTCCACCAGTGTCCTTTTCCCACCACCAATGCTCCCTGATTCCCTCTCCACATCCCCAGCCTGCCTCTATGGCAGGGACTTTGCTTCTTCTTCTCTCTCTCTCTCTCTCTTTTTTCTCTCTCTCTCTACTTTCTCTCTCTCTCTCTTCCTTCTCTTACACATTGTGACTTTCCATACATACATTTAGAAGTAGCAATTATTTTTTATCTAATTTTAATCATGGGAAACTGGGAAGCAAATGGTCATGAACAATAAAATGAACATGTTATTTTGATATGATTATTCAACAAAATAATCCATTACACAAAAATATCATATCTCAATTACAGTTTCTCAATGGATGTGATGTGTAAACAATACTGATTAGCATATGCTCCTCAAATGGAACAGATTATACATTAGGAAGTCATTAGCTCAAAGGCTTGGATATGTTTCAAGTAAAACCACTTGTTAAAAATACATGTATATAAATATACTTACATATACATACTCATGAACCTATAACACCTAGAAAATTGCACCATGTATGACATATATTATAGAGTTTGCTGATTGAGCGAATCAGTTGACTGGATAAATATTTTAATAAGTTACATTGGCTGTTATAATTAATATGTTATACAAACCAAATTATTTTTCTGGAGCACTTCTGAATTTTGATTAGATATAGTTAAATCAAAGGGGCTACAAAGGAAAACAAAAGAACAGAAGAACCTTATATAAAAGTAAGACATTACAGTCTCAAGAAAGCATCATTTGTTATCAATTTTTTTTACACAACAGGCCTATTCCAAATCTTGATTTGTTATGGAAAATTGTTTTTTTTTTTAATCGCAAAATGTACAGCATTTATTCACGTACAACAAAAAAGGCACAAATTCTACTAAATAGTTCAACCAAAAAATACAGCGTCCTCGACTAGTTTTATAAATACTTTCCAAAGGGATCTAGAAATAAATACAGGATTGGGTGATGTGGTATAAAATAGTTATCTCTACATAGACTTTCATTCTGGTTTTGAACTCTTCATGCACCTTTTCTCTTCATTTCCGGCTGAATGGACACCAGGCTAGGCACGCAGTGAAAGATGTTCTGTACAGGGACAAATGGGACGGTGTGTGTCCATCTCAAAGCGATTCAAGGTTTGTACATGATACGTAGAACACTTTGCTTCCATTTTGTGTTTTATAACCTAACAAATGACATTCCAGGCAACTTTACAAAAGTTTAACTAACCTACATTTTGACACAATACATTGATCATAATCAAAGATATCTCTTGGTCAGGATGTACAAGGAAAGATAATTCTTTTCTAAAAAGGAAAAAAGAGGCGTAAGGAAGAGCGGATGGTCGGGTGTGGTAAGCACTTTGGCTGGGGGCTAGGGGGTGCCGGCTTTGGCCAGGGAGCCGTGGCACTGCCTCCCTCCTGGGCCCGGGCAGCCAGCGGCGCTGGTGAGAGGGTGTGAGCGGGTCTGCGGGGCCAGGCCCTGGGTCGCCGGAGGCTGAGGTCACAGTGAAGGCCAAGGTGGTGCTCACGCCTTGCCCCAGGCCCCGAGGTCGGTACTGTTCTTCACACCGTTCTTCGGCAGGGCCAGGAGCAGCCGGGCCGGCAAACATCTCCAAGCTCAAGAGTCTGTCGGGGACCAGTGGGGACCCCCTGCGCCACAGAGGTCCGGTGGCTTGAGCAAAGCACGGCCCCCCCATTGCAGTGCCACCCCTCTTTGGGGGGGCTTCTTCAGCGAGTGTGCCAGGAAGGTGCCCATCTGTTTGCGGAAGAAGGCCGAGTGCCACTTGAGGTCCTCGATCCTGGGGGTCCAGGGCCCGCAGGGCTGTCGAATAGGAGTGTGCTGTCCAGAGCAGCGCAGGACGGGGGGCAGAATGCCTGCCACTCGCTCCTGCTCCTGGAGCTCCGTGTAGAGGCTGAAGATGTGCTCCTGTAGGCGGCGCCCCGGAGCACTTCATCTTCTCCGGCGTGTCACCATGTGCGTGAGCGTCGGCACCTGCTCGAGGTCCTGCCGCAGGTGCAGGTGAGTGAAGAGCTGCAGCTGCCTCAGCAGCGCCTCCTGCTCCTGCCGGCCCAGGTCGCCATGAGCGGCTGGTTGAGGTTGACCTTGCGCTTGAGCTTCCAGTACTGGAACACGAAGTCCACCACGTCCTCGGGCAGCCGCAGTGCCGCGCCACGCCCAGCAGGTCCACGAAGGTGTAGAGCTCGTCCTCCAGCTGCTGCAGCTTCTGCTTCTGGTAGGGGGTGGCGGGGCCGGGCTCCAGGGGCTCTGGCTTGGGCCCTCGCCTAGGGCGCCCTCGCACCGGGGCACTGTGCTTGGGGCAGTAGGACTTGAACTTGACCTCGTCGTTGTCGGCCCAGGATGGTCTTCATCTCCAGGCCGCGGGCGAAGGCGCACGTCATGTGGAAGGCAGTGCGGCAGTTCCTCACCGAGCACTGGATGGCAGCCCGACCTTGTCCTCGCACAGGGAGCAGAGCAGCTCCCAGCGGCTGCTGGGGATGTGGGAGAACTTGGTGATGGGCTCCTGTCGGGGCGCTCCGCCGGGGTCCCTGACAGTGCCGGGAAGCGAGTTCCCTTCTACCTCCGAAGCCGGCGAGGAATGGATGAACACTCAGGAATCCAATGCGGTTTTAAAGGGCTTTACTTATCACAGGTTCAGGCATACAAATCAGCAAAAGGAAAAACCCGATGCTTAGGATTCCAGGCTAGAACCCCAGGCACGTGTAGGCCAAGATGGCGGCCACCACGTGTAAAGCTTCCAAGGGGAATAAGCGCTCACAAGGCGAAATCCCACAGGGAAGAAGAAACCCGGGAGAGCGGGGAACCGGCTAGTTTATACCCGCCGAACTCAGACCTTCCTCCCATTGTTATGAAAGCAGGGAGGGTCCAATGCCCTCAGGTAGTCCCTCCCTGCATCTCACCTAGGGCCTTTACTGTGCTAATGTTTTGAGCCGGAATGCCTTTGAAATGTAGAGAAGGGGGGTTTCTGCGATGGCATGTCACTGTACCAAAGACCAACACCAACGCCAGTTAAATATTTCTCCAAGCCTTCACAAGTCTCCTCTACTTCATTGTAGTTTTATATTTTATCAGGGAGCCATGCTTGTTTGTTTGGAAGCAAACAGCATTTCTCTCTGGTCTAATTACTTAGGTGTCCTTACGTGGCCAGGCTAATATGCTGGTAAGATCTAGCTAGTCTCATGATGATTGTGATAGCATGGGAGAATATTTATACCAGCTAGTACAGCATACATGGTCGGATAAACTGCCACATTTAGACTACCCCCTTATCTACGGAATGATTTGCGGGAGGCAATCCAGAGCAGATGCAGCGGCCCTTAGGAGTCCTGTAACAGGCTCCATCTTCTCCTGCCAATGCTCACCTCGGGGATCCAGAGCACGCCAGCTGGCGTGCACCCGCTTGGTCCCGCTGCGCGTGGGCTCCATGGCACCCCCTTCTTGGGGCAGAGCAGGCAGCGGGGCTGCACCCCCAGGGCACAATGCAGCACAGCCAGCTGCCCTCGAGCACCTTGAGGATCCCGTAGCAAGCCTGGTGCACGCAGATGTCGCACTTGTCACAGAACACCATCCAGTTGCCGTCCTCGCCCTCAGCGACTGGCACACTTCGCACATCACGTCCTCGTCGTACTCGTTGCCCAGCCCCTCCTGCGACTCGATGGCGCGGCTCATGTTGTCGTGGCACCGCTGCTCCAGCTCCTCCAGCACGCGCTCCATGATGCCCTCGTCCAGCTCGGGCATCCCCTTCTCCCAGAACTCCTCATTGGTCAGCTGCAGGCGGCGTCCATGTCGTTGAGGGTCGTAGTGCCAGGCGCCATCGGCCAGCGCACAGACTCCACGCAGCCCAGCGGGAGCCTCGGCCACGGCCGCCCGGGGCTGCTCTTCGCACACGAGCCTTGCCACGGGCCGCGGGATGGTGCCGGGGCTGACGGGCACCTGCACGCCTTCTCCCACTCCTGGCGCCAGGGGTCGGCCAGCACGTAGTACTCGTCGGGGCTCAGCTGGAAGGAGTCGTGCAGCTTCATGGGCGTGATGAGGTCCGTGCGGAAGACCCCCAGGGCTTGCGGTCCTCATGTCGAGAGCAGGGGCCTCTCCTGTGCAGGGCCCGGGAGCTCTGTGACCAGGTTGTGGACAGACTGCCATTGGCATCCGAGTCCTCACTGCTGCTGGGTGCGCGGCAGCGTTTAATGATCCCCGGGAAGCAGAGGGCAGCCTGGGTCCACGCGGGCGCCCGCGACGGCCCGGCCACTGCAGGCCGCTGTGTCAATAAATTGTTTTTCTTAGAATAATATTTTTGAATCAGAAAATAAAACTATAGAAGAGATATTAGGCTTAACTAGTAGTGACACATTTGATTGGATGTGTCCAGAAGATGTCACCAATTCTAATGAGTCAATTTAGTGGAGCTACATTAAGCTTGACTTTTTTTCTAGCAACATTTTTTCTAGAGACATTAATTATAAACTCACACCAGTATGCACGATAAGTACTTTATAGTAGTGAGGAAATTTAAGTAATACTGTTGCTTTTTTTTCTTGACCTTAGAAAAGGCAAATGTACTCTTTACATAGGCATCCTAGTCTTTATTCTTTACACCAAATTTTCGGTTCCGTGTTATTCTCTAGGGCCAATTCTCCTTAATACTATCCAATATATGGCCAAGAGTAAGTCTCCTGAGTAAGAGAATCTATTGCTCCCTTACTACAAAAATAATTGAATTCAAAATAAGAAAGAAAATCAATATACTAAAATCCAGGTAAAGAACTCACAATTTGTTTCTCAGAATATTGAAGCTAAAATACAATACTGCAATTCTCCCCTAAAGCTTTGAAACTATAATACTGTAATATTAGAGTAAGATCTAGGCAGATAAGTGAACAAAGAAAAAGGTGTGTGGTTTAATATGTAACATAAATCTAATATTTGAGCATTAATTTTGACACGAAAGGGATTTTTAGAAAGATTTCTATGTATTAGATATAATTCTAGAAAGTCACGGATAAAAACCGTATATGTCTTATTCTTCTCTTTTGTCCACAGTGAAATAAACACAACACAGCATTAAAGCTTAGTTACATATAATGAGGTCTACTTTGAGAGCAACAGTCATTAAATTCAAAGTGGATGCATTTGGAAGAGGATTTGTGGCTTCGCTCCTGTGTAGGTACTGAATAAGATTCACTTGTATAGCATGACTTTTGTGCATTCCCAGCTGAAGTTAAGAGAATGAATCAGAGATTATCTGATGCAAGCACATTCGTCATTATATAGCGCTTCAGGATTGATGCAATCAATATTTTAAGAAGCATATTTCAAAGAATAGAGGGCATGTCATATGTGTCATGGTTGGGAATACAAATTACTTATGAACTTATAAATAAGGATACATGATAGACATTGACATTTTATTTTCTTAACATTTGTCAGTTTCTGATGATTTCTTTTGAATTTTTTATTTTTATTGAATCACCATGAGATACACAAATGCAAATGTGTTAATGATTGAGTTTCAGTCATACAATGTTTCAACACCCAGCTTTTCTCTCGGGTACATTTCCTGTCTCCAATGTCCCCAGTTTCCCTCCTGTACTTCCTTTCTCTCTCTCTCTCTCTCTCTCTCTCTCTCTCTCTCTCTCTCTCTCTCTCTCTCTCTCTCTCTCTCTCTCTCGCTTCCTTTTCAGTCACTGTGGTTTGCAATACTCTTACTGAAAGAGTTTCATCTATATTACTTTACCACCTTTCAGCACTCAGTTCTTGTCCGGAGTGATCATTTCCAATTAGCATTGTCAGAACGGAATTTTTCTGTCCTAACTGCACAACCTGTCCCACTTGTAGCAAGCTACCTTGCCATAGACATATTCTCCTGGCCCTCTTTTCTTTTCTTTTTTTTTTGTATTTTTATTTATTTAGTTTTTTATTATACCATACAAGATATACAATTAAAAGATGTTTATACTTGGGTCTCAGTCATGCAGTGTTCCAGCACCCATCCCACCATTAGTGCCCCATTCCCAACACCAATGTCCCACCACCAATGTGCCCCCTATCACCACCATAGGTCAAAGCCCATACCCCATTCCACATTCCTCATCAGCCCCCCCATCTAGTTATCACTACAATGATCATTACAGAGTATATATGGACAAGATTCCTGGGAAGGACCTGGTCCTAAACTTGATTTTTATCTAAACCTGGAGCGTGGCCGCTTTGTAGCCACACAATGGCACAGCTGTGTGTCTAGTCTGTCACTTCTCCAGCTTTGCTGGTGGTGTTGGCTGTGGGCTTGTAGCCATGCCCACTGGGCCATGGAGGTAGTTTTATAAATAGATATGTATTATTCACTTATGATACCCAAAAATGTTTTATTTGTTTAACTACTTTTCTGATTATCATGATATGCTAAAGAATTTAATAAAAATTGTACTCTCTGAAAAGATTTACCTTTTTTATCACTGTATCACTGTATCAATGTATTCCCGTTGATCATCGATTTGCTCGAGCGGGCACCAGTAACGTCTCCATATGTCCTGTCTCATGCTAGTAGATCGCAAGGGCATCTGCTTGCTCCAGGAACATAAAGAGCCTCAAACCATTCCATCAGGTCATGGGAATGAGGTCTATAATTGTTACTGGTATTTGGCATAACAAATACGACACGGGTAGCTTGCCAGGCTAAGCCGTGTGGGTAGCTTACTCTTGTAGTCATCTCTAAATCCAGCATTTATTGATGAACCTCACGGCCACTTGTGGCTGCGCAAGCCGGACTGTGATAGGCTGGTCTGCTGGGTGGAGTTCTGACGAGAGGGAAGTTCGGATGTGGAAAATGGAGGCCCTAATGGAGTGGGGGGGGTCGTCTGGCTTGTTGCAAGGTTCTGCTGGGGTGACGGGCCAGGGCTAGAACCAGCCATCCCTCCTGGGAGCCTTGTGAGCATCTGGGTACAGGGAGAGCCAGTAGCAGCTCTGCCCCATGTCTGTGATTCTCTCATCAGATGAATTTACCCAAGATAATTTTTACTTAGCAAAAAAACCTTTTTTAAGGTTGAGTAAATTAATCAGGACTTATAGTCTTATAGTCAATTTTAGACCTCATTCCCATGGAATGGTTTGAGGCTCTTTATGTTACTGGAGCAAGCAGATGCCCTTGGGCTCTACTAGCATGAGACAGGACATATGGAGATGTCACTGGTGCCCGCTCCAGCCAATCGAAGATGAACGGGAATACAGTGATACAGTGATACAGTGATAGTCTTATCTTAAAAATCAGCACTTCAAAGTTATGAGTGTTAAAGTTTTGTTAATTTGGCCACACAGCAGTTCTCAAGGCTTACTTTTGACTCTGCTATCAGGGATTAATCCTGGCAATGCTTGGGGTTCCAAATACAATGCAGGGATATAACATTTACTGTGTAAACATTCTATCACTCAGATAGAGTGATAGAGTTGACATTTTATAATCAAATACTACTTGGCCAAATTGACTAGCAGTAAAATGAACAAAATATTAAAATCATATTTTCATGTATTATATTACATTTTAATGACTTTCAATAGGCTATTTATCTTTAGTTATATTTTATAAACATGAAATTTAATTTCTTAAAATTTTTGAATAGCAATGTTTAAAATAAACCATTAATATAAGAAGTGTTACTAATTTTTCTTATGGAATAAACTGTTCTTTGTGTTTATTAAAAAAAGTTGAAAACGTCCCTTTATGTTAAAAACAGAATATTTAGAACAATCAGGTGATGAGGTGTTGATTGCACCCACATAATTACATCAGACACATTAAATGAAGAAAGTCACACAGGCTGTTGTTTTTTATTAATTTCGAATGAAATCCAAATAATCATATTGCTTAGTTTTTACCATATTGGCCCATAGAAATTTCACCTCTATATCATTGTATATAGAGTAGAATTATTTTAGTAAACTTTCCTGATCTGATTTTTGAGTTTGTGATTTGATGTTTCCAGTGGATGGCAATGAAGGTGACACAATCGACTGGTAACCTGAAGATACTACTGAAGATTATGAAAAGTAGCAGTACCCTAATGCATATGAAAAAATTTGTCTTATTTTTGTTAAAAGTTCAACTTAACTGCCAAAGGGTCTTGAAATATAATGGAGTTTGAAAAGCAGAATTTTAATTACAAATGCTCTGAAATATTTTTATCTACAGTCACTACAAAATATTTGCATTTTATTACTAAGATAACGCATAGTAACTGAGCTCTTGATTTTAGTACCTAATATTATAGATTTCAATCTTGCTTGTAGACTGTGCATGCAGACTTCACACTTTTTGTTCCAGTGAGACCTTTTGAAAAATTACAATCTGTCTCAACATTGTAGAACAGGAGTCCAGACAATCTAGTTACATTTTACACAGTTTTGGGGGCTCAGCTTTGCTTTACACCCAGGTCTAAGCACTTCAGAGGTCCTGCAATAGGCTGTAGGTGCATTTTTTCCCTTCTCCCAATATTGGGAGAAGTCCATTGATTTCATTTTCTAGTATTGATAGTAATATTCACTAACAATACTTACTGAGTCTGTCTCTGTTTGATCTAGTCCTTCGGTGGGATTCCCAGATCTAATATGTTTTCTTGAAATGTAGTTTCTTCCTCAACAGTGTCATACCCAAATTCTCAGACTAAGGACACATTTCTCCATTGTAGTTGCCTAAGACAGCACTTCTAACATGTAGTGATTTTATTTTCTGGCTGAATGCATAGTTACTTGTGCCTTCAAAGATGGACTGAACACTAAAGATGTGACCATACTCAAAAGAATGCTATTTTAGAAGGCTGAGGAAATATGCCAATGCATTTCTGTTACCATTTGCATTCCGGATTTTAAATTCAGAGAAGTACCTTCAGACTTGAAAGCTGAGAAATGAGATAGATTTGTTTTTCCAATGAAGTATTTCATTTCCTAGCTTTAATTAAAGCAGATATCTTTTGTGAAGATTCTTTTATTTATGTAGAATTCACTGCTAAAATGTAGGCTTTCACTCCTTGAAAAGGCTTTACTGACCAGGGAAATGAGGTCAGGCTAACCCAACTTCATTTAAATCCTTTGAAATTTTTAAACATTTCAATTTCAAGTGCTCTTCACTGTGCCATTTATACTAAGCACTATGTATAGGTCTGCACAATGCCAAATGAATTGCTGGGAAGGAAAGAGAATGACAATTGACCCATCCTTGATTTATATTCTTGAATCTGTCAAGAATACTCATTGGGAAGTGGATTAATGTTCACAGAAGCCTCTCACTCTAAGTCTCAAAGGTTACAGGCTAATATTACGAATCCTCTTATAAGGTTTACAACACTCTACTTTATAGCCCTAAAGTGGTGTTTTTGGATTAGAGGTATATGCATGTTTATTTTCCTAAAGCAAGAATTTTTTTACTCATTTCTTGAAAGTCTGGCTGTTCTCCTCTCACTTTGTCAACTTTCTTTACTTTACCCAAAGCCCAACTTCATTCTCCGTCAGTACTAATTTTTCCCACTTGGTTACTCAATGGAAATATTTCCCCCATTCTTTTGGTTCCTGTTATTCTTTTTAGCCACAAGTTCCAATGTTAAAACTCTGAGGAGTAGATCTTCCTATAATATTTTGTTTTAAAAGGAAGTACAGAGGATAGGGGATATAGTTCAGCAAAGGGGACTTGCCTTTCATATGTGAGGTGCTGTGTCCCTCCAGAAGCACAAGAGTGGAGTGCAAACTTTTACCGAAAATTTAAATCAACCATGTTTTTAAAAAGATTGGCTGATTGACTCATCTTTTTAATTAGAAGTAAGGCAGCAACCTCATTCAAATATTATTGTTAATTTCCTATCTTGCTTTTCTGGCAAAGCATGCCTTACACAGGGTAGTTTCTGCAATTTATTTGAAAAATAAGTATTCTAGATCATCTCAGAAGATTATGCATACACAGATTCTTAGGTCTTTGTTAAAAAGTCTTCTCTACTAGTTAAAAATAATTAAAATGATTTTTATTGTACATGGTAATTGATTAATACTGAAAGTTGATAAGAATAAGCATGTTTTGGAGCCAGAGAGATAGGATTAGGGGTTAAGGAGCTTGTTAAATGCTGTAACTCACCTGGGTTCAATCCCTGGCATCACATATGGTCCCCTAGAACTGCCAGGCATCATTCCTTAGTGCAGAGTCAGGTGTAACCTCTGAAAATCCCCAGGTGTAACCCCAAAAAGCAAAGAAAAATGCTGTAACTCCTGTTAGCTCTAGTATATGAACCCCCAAGCACTGTCAGGAATGAGATATGAGCACCTCCAATTTGAGGAGTTTGGATCACAATTCCCTCAAAAATATCAGCCTATTGGAAATAAAGATTTTCCAATTATTGTGTTAGGCCCAAGAATCTTATCCCCTTCGAGAGACAGAGAATCATGTGAGAATGCAATTAACAAAGCAGAGTTTATTGGGCTGCTAGCCAGGGTTAAGCCCCCCCACACAGACAAGCAGGTCCGATTAGGCAAACAAGACTCTGAGCCTCTTTAAGGGGGATCTTATATAGGCTATACTGGCCATTACAGCAGAGCTCGCACAGTACATAGCCTATGAATTTGTAACCCCACATATTACATCTCCAGCCTATCCATTCAAAGGTACATCACTTCTTAGTTCATAGATTCAGAGGTCAACATAAGGGTATGAGTTCACTTGAGCAAGCAGGCTGGCACGTCTCACACATACATAGGGTTATCCCCCTTTATCTGCCCACATACCATCAGCCCATCTTGCTTATCTTATCCTGGCCTGGTACTCAGGGTGGAGGGTCATCAGCATCTGTGGTGCAGGGGCATGTTGTACTGGCTTTACTGATCTTTGCTAGGGAGAATTTGTTCCTTTCAATTGTAATATCAAATATGAAGCTAATCTTCTGAATTTTTTAAATAGCATTTTATTAATTATATAAAAAGATCTTTACATTCATGATTATTGTAAGTACATGAGAAAAGACTAAGAAATTGCTGCAAATACTTCCAACAATGTGCTAATGATCACAAAGCAATAGAGAAGTTATGTACTTGTAGGAAGACAAAGGATGAGTTTAAAAAAATCTCTAGTGATAATTTCTTCATAGTGGAAGTACATATTTATCTGTAAATAAAATTGAGGATTTTTAAAGTATTTGAAGTGCTAATTTTAAGGTATCAAAGTCACTTGTTTCTCTGAGTTTCCAACATCAGAATTGGTAAATATTCTAAACTTTAAATAGACATAAATTTCTCTAATGTTTTAAAAAAGACACTGACATTAAGCATTAAATATTTTAGGTATTCTAAGATAAGATTTTATGGCTTAACTTGAATAATTTAAAATTTGTCAGACTAACTAGAACTTTGACTTATGGGCAGACCTGTAAAAATATATTTTGCAATATATATGGTAACACTTTGCTTTTCCAGTAAGTTCAACTCTATAAAATAAGTTTAGAACTGAGAATTCATTTTCTTTTTAAAGGCCACTAAGAGTAAGTCTTTTGAGTGCCTTTACTAGGCTGGTAATGTTCACTACATCTAAAAAATTGTATCATTAATTCTAAAGTAATGGGTGCTTCATTTCCCACACGGTTTTTCTTCACTAGCAGGATATATGCAGGCTGCTAAAAGATCAAAAGGCACCCCTTTTAATAGGAAATTTCTCTCAAATAGCTAAGAACCAGCCTGTCTGGGAGTTTATGTACTTTTGCTCAAAGCTGCCCACCTGCGTTCTCCCAGGACAAAATCAGTTAATGACTAACTGAAATGAGAATACTTGCACCTCAGCCCCTTCTAGTTAAGTTCATATTCCAGAGCTTCCTGTGAGAGCAAGCTGGTGTTAGCCCAGACCAGAGCCTTGCTTTACTTTTCTTCTATTCTACTTTTCTCCATGGACACATCACTTTCCCAGGATTCCAAACATGACTTCTCCTTGCAAGAAACTACTTTCTATAGGGAATATTGCCCTATGCTAAAATTCCAAAATGTGTAGAATTAGCAAATTAGAAAGCCATGGTATTTTACATATATAAAAAATGTAAAAGCATGAAAAATTGTTAGTGTAAAACTACATGCTTTAAGAAACTGGAGAGATAGTGAGGGGTCAAAATACTTGCATTATATATGACTGACCCACGTTTGATTCTTGGCATTACGTATGGTCCCCAATACCACCAGATTAACCACTGAATACTTTTAGGTGTGGCCAAACTCCCATTCCACTACCTCAATCCTTCTTTTTCACTTTTCATAACCGGCATTTGACAATCAATGGCAATGAATGATGATCCTTAAAAAAATTAAGTACATAGGTTGTGTCTCATATATTAATGACTTTCTTCCTAGAGGGAATTTATTACAGCACAGAGGGAGGTAAATCTTAAATGAGATCACAGATAATCAGAGTTTGAAGTTGCTGAGGTGATTGTGGTACACAGTATCTTAGGAAAAGTTGCTGAGAAAAGAAATGCATAATGGGGTATGTGAGGAGTAACCTTTTGGTGTTTGACAAAAGCCATTTGTTAGGGATGCACAGAATAAATCTTAGCAAGCTCTGACAGAAACTATGTGCTCTAAGACTAGACATCGTTAGAGACGAAGAGAGTCTATTAAGGGCTGGATCATATTAGGAGTTCCAATCTAGCTGTTCTAGTCTAGACTTCCAATGAAGAGAACTGATACAGGCATGCAGGTGAGACACCATAAAAATGTTTATGCCTTCAGAGTCAGTATTATATGCTAGAATAAGGGTTCATGATCTATGTTGAAGAACAAAACAGAATTCACTGCTCATAACACAGGTCAAGTCAAGTCTATGACAAAATAGGAAGATCCTTAAATACTTAATTTTCAGAACTAAATAAAACCTTTGTAGACAACATAAACAAACTCTGCATTATAACACCATCTGCATTATCCAGAATACAATAAAAGGGAATTCTAGATAAGAAAAGGTTCAGAGATACAGTTTAAAGGACTGGACATGATTTGATATGGAGGCCAATGTTCAGTTCCTAGCACTGCAGTGTTGGAGGACAGGTTTAGCTATTCTGGGAGTTTTGTTGTTTTGCCCACTCCCAGCTTAATCTACTTAAGTCAAGGTTCATTCTAATGAGACCTCTCTTCTATGTAAACACTGCTAGAGGGTGTGGCAGTTACAGAAGTCACCTTGATTGAATAACTTCTGATTTATACATCTACGAAGACTTCTATGTTTTCTAGATTGGGCACAGCTCCTCTTTATACCCACTGCACCCAGCCTGGGACAGTTAGAATTTACCAGGAGACTACCACCCTGGCTACGCTGAGACTATAGGAAGACTACAGGAAGGATCATACTAGTTTGCTCTCAGCAGGTGAGTGTGACCCTTTCAGTACACGAGAACAAGATACTCGGAATCACCCTGGTGCAGATAATAATAAGAAGGACCTTGTGGGTACCATCTAGATTACATGAAGCTCATGAAGTTAAGATGTATTACTTATATCAGCCCCCTCTCTCTCTCCAGTATTTTACATAAGAGATAATCTCCCTTAGTCCTTGGCATAACCTTTGTTTATACCTGCAATAGAGTGTGGCACTACACTCTGTTTAGAGTTCTTTGTTGACATGCTCCTCCCGGTTGGATTACTTTGGTGTATATAAGGGGCTGACTTGAGGCCCCTTCACCTTTTACCTTTTGGGCCTTTTAGCTTTCGGCTTTTGGCTCCTCGGCCTTGCGGCTTTCAGCCTTTTGGCTTTTTGTTCTTTGGCCTTTTGCTCCTTCTTCTGGGTAGGACTCAGCTCGGGTGAGATCCTCTCTCTTTGGTGGGAGACTTAAGCTCTTTTGTATGGTCTAAGTTTAGATCAGAGCTAAAGTTTGTTCATTATATTGGAGTGCTGTGGAAGAGCTTTTGTACTATTAAAAGCCTTTTTGGAACTGCACCGGACTCGTGAGTTTTCATCTGTTCTCCCGGCGTCCTTGGAGATAGAAGAGAACATCTGTCCTGACACTGTCGGGGACCCCGGCAGTGTTCCCCGACACTGCAGGGTCCTGAGCACTGAGCCATAGTGACTGAGCACTGTCAAGTGAATCCTCTCCAGAAAATAAAGTGACAAATAATATATAGGAAGAACAATTGGTAAAAATCAACTATAAAATTATTCAGCTGATAAAATTTAGTGCAAGCTCTTTAAGACAAATTTTGTTAATGTGCTAAACAATAGTAAGAAAAATGAGGAGTTGGAGAGATAGTACTGCAGGTAGAGTGTATACTTTGCACATGGCTTATCTTGGTTTGATCCCTGTCACCCTGTCTGGAATCCTGGGTTCCCAAGAGGAGAATCCCTGAGTTCAGACCCAAAAATAATCACTATCAACAAGCGCAGCCCCCAAACAAAATGAAACAAACAAAAAGAAAATATAGACGTAATATGTGGAAGAAAAGCTATAAATTCTCAGCAGAGAAAAACTAAAATCAAGATGCCACATGGGAATTATAGAAATAAAAACTATATTACTATAACAAATATATCTTCATTGTATTACTTACTTTTCTTCCTGTTGTTAATCTATTTGCTCGAGCGGCCACCAGTAATATCTCCATATGTCCTGTCACACGCTAGTGTAGCCCAAGGGCATCTGCTCATTCCAGGAACATGAAGAGCCCCACACCATTAATTCAGGTGATGGGAATGAGGTCTATAATTGTTACTGTTTTTGACATATCAAATAGAGAGTAGCTATCCAGGCTCTACCGTGCAGAAAAAGAAGAAAGAGGGGGGGAGGAGAAGGAGGAGGAGGAGTAGAAGGAGGAGAAGGAGGAGAAGAAGAAAGAAGAAGAAGAAGAAGAAGAAGAAGGAAGAAGAAGAGGAGGAGGAGGAGGAGAAGGATAATGAGAAAGGGAAGGAGAAGGAGAAGGAGGAAAAGATAGAAGAAGAAGAAGAAGAAGAAGAAGAGGAGTAGGAGGAGGAGGAGAAGGAGGGGGAGGAAGAAGAAAGAAGAAGAAGAGGAGGAGGAGGAGGAGGGGGAGGAAAAAGAAAGAAGAAGAAGAGGAGGAGGAGGGGGAGGAAGAAGAAAGAAGAAGAAGAAGAGGAGGAGGAGGAGGGGGAGGAAAAAGAAAGAAGAAGAAGAAGAGGAGGAGGAGGAGGGAGGTATAAGAAAGAAGAAGAAGAAGAAGGAAGAAAGAAGATAGAAGAAGAAGAAGAAGAAGAGGAGGAGGAGGTGGAGGAGGAGGAGAAGGAGGGAGGAATAAGAAAGAAGAAGAAGAAGAAAAATAGGAGGTGGAGGAGGAGAAGGAGGGAAGAATAAGAAAGAAGAAGAAGAAGAAGATGAGGAGGAGGAGAAGATGGAGGAGGAGGAGAAGGAGGGAGGAATAAGAAAGAAAAAGAAGAAGAAGAAGAAGAAGAAGAAGAAAAAGAAGAAGAAGAAGAAGAAGAAGAAGAAAAAGAAGAAGAAAAAAAGAGGAGGTGGAGGAGGAGGAGTAGGAGGGAGGAATAAGGAAGAAGAAGAAGAAGAAGAAGAAGAAGAGGAGGAGGAGGAGGAGGAGGAGGAGAAGGATAATGAGAAAGGGAAGGAGAAGGAGAAGGAGAAGGAGAAGAAAGAAGAAGAAGAAGAAGAAGAAGAAGAAGAGGAGGAGGAGGAGGAGGAGGAGTAGAAGGAGGGGGAGGAAGAAGAAAGAAGAAGAGGAGGAGGGGGGGAGGAAAAATAAAGAAGAAGAAGAGGAGGAGGAGGAGGAGGAGGAAGAAGAAAGAAGAAGAAAAAGAAGAAGAGGAGGAGGAGGGGAGGAAGAAGGAAGAAGAAGAAGAAGAAGAGGAGGAGGAGTAGGAGGGGGGAGGAAGAAGAAAGAAGAAGAAGAGGAGGTGGAGGAGGGAGGAAGAAGAAAGAAGAAGAAGAAGAGAGGAGGAGGAGGAGGAGAAGGAGGGAGGTATAAGAAAGAAGAAGAAGAAGGAAGAAAGAAGATAGAAGAAGAAGAGGAGGTGGAGGAGGAGGAGAAGGAGGGAGGAATAAGAAAGAAGAAGAAGAAGAAGAAGAAGAAGAAGAAGAAAAAGAGGAGGTGGAGGAGGAGGAGAAGGAGGGAGGAATAAGAAAGAAGAAGAAGAAGAATAGGAGGTGGAGGAGGAGAAGGAGGGAGGAATAAGAAAGAAAAAGAAGAAGAAGAAGAAGAAGAAGAAGAAGAAGAAGAAGAAGAAGAAGAAGAAGAAGAAAAAAGAGGAGGTGGAGGAGGAGGAGAAGGAGGAAGTAATAAGAAAGAAGAAGAAGAAGAAGAAGAATAGGATGTATAGGAGAAGAAGGAGGGAGGAATAAGAAAGAAGAAGAAGAAGAATAGGAGGTATAGGAGGAGAAGGAGGGAGGAATAAGAAAGAAAAAGAAGAAGAAGAAGAAGAAGAAGAAGAAGAAGAAGAAGAAGAAGAAAAGGAGGAGGTGGAGGAGGAGGAGAAGGAGGGAGGAATAAGAAAAGAAGAAGAAGAAGAAGAAGAGGAGGAGGAGGTGGAGGAGGAGGAGAAGGAGGGAGGAATAAGAAAGAAGAAGAAGAAGAAGAAGAAGAGGAGGAGGTGGAGGAGGAGGAGAAGGAGGGAGGAATAAGAAAGAAAAAAAGAAAAAATAAGAAGAAAAGAAGAAGAAGAAGAGGAGGAGGAGGAGGAGAAGGATAATGAGAAAGGGAAGGAGAAGGAGAAGGAGAAGGAGAAGAAAGAAGAAGAAGAAGAAGAAGAAGAAGAAGAAGAGGAGGAGGAGGGGGGAGGAGGAAGTACTGGAAGTACTTGCCATAGCAATCAGAGAAGAAAAGGACATCAAGGGCATCCAGATAGGCAAGGAAGAATTCAAGCTATCATTATTCACAGATGACATGATATTATACCTAGAGAACCCTAAACTCTCTGCCAAAAAACTCCTAGAAACAATAGACAAATATAGTAGAGTGGTAGGATACAAAATCGACACCTAAAGGTTGGTGGCTTTTCTATATACAAATAACAAAAGAGAAGAAAGGGATATTCAGGAAACAATTCCATTCACAATTGTGCCACATAAAATCAAATACCTACGTATCAACTTAACCAAGTGTGTAAAGGACCTGTACAAATAAAACTACAAGACACTGCTCCAAGAGGCAAAAGAGGACACAAGGAAATGGAAACATATTCCCTGCTCATAGATGGGGAGATTCAACATTGTCAAAATGGTAATACTCCCTAGAGCTCTGTACAGATTCAATGCAGTCCCTATAAGGATACCCATGACGTTCTTCAAAGAAATTGACCAAATGCTCCTGAAATTTGTATGGAACAATAAACCCCCAAGGATAGCTAAAGAAATCCTTAGGAAAAGTAGATGGGAGGCATCACCTCTCCCAACTTCAAACTGTACTACAAGGCAGTAGTAATTAAAACAGCATGGTATTGGAATAAAAAACAGACCTGTGGACCTACGGAATAGAATTGACTATACTGACACCCAACCTCAAACACATGGTCATTTATTCTTTGATAAAGGTGCAAAGAGTCCAAAATGGAGTAAGGGAAAGCCTCTTCAACAAGTAGTGCTGGGAAAACTGGGCAGCGACATGAAATGAATTTGGACCTGTGTCTAAAACCATGCACAAAAATCAGATCAAAATGGGTTAAAGATCTCAATATCAGACTTGAATCCATAAAGTACATTGAAGAAAATATAGGAAAAACCCTCCAAAACATTGAAGCTAAAAGGATCTTCAAAGGTGAAACATCACTAACAAAGCAACTAGAGGAAAAGATAAACATATGGGTCTACATGAAACTAAAAAGCTTCTGTACCTCAAAAGAAACAGTGACTAAGATACAAAGGCAGTCCACAGAATGGGAAAGAATATTCACCCAATACCCATTTGATAAGGGGTTAATATCCAGGATATTTCAGGCACTGGTAGAACTTTACAAGAAGAAAACAAAAAACCCCATCAAAAAATGGGGAGAAGAAATGAACAGAAACTTTAGCAAGGAAGAAATTCGAATGGACAAAAAACATATAAAAATGCTCATCATCACTAATCATCAGAGAGATGCAAATCAAAACAACAATGAGATATAATTTTACACCACAGAGACTGCACATATTCAAAAGAGCAACAACAACAAGTGCTGGCGTGGATGTGGGGAAAAGGGGACACTCATCCATTTTTGGTGGGAATGCCGGCTGGTACAGCCTTTCTGGAAAACAATATGGACATTCCTCCAAAGACTAGAAATTGAACTCCCATTTGACCCAGCCATACCACTCCTGGGAATCTACTCTGGAAAGCCAAAAAATACGCAGCAGAAGCACCATCCCTACTTTTATGTTCATAGCAGCATTATTCACAATAGCCAGAATCTAGAAACAACCAGAGTGCCTGAGAATCGATGACTGGATAAAGAAGCTTTGGTACATCTACACAATGGAATACTATGCAGCTGTTAGGAAAAACAAAGTTATAAAATTTGCCTATAAATGGATGGACATGGAGAAGATTATGTTGAGTGAAATTAGCCAGAAAGATATAGACAGATACAGAATGACTGCATTTATTTGCATGACATAAATCTAAATGTATATATTATGATACTAATATTCAAGGTCAAGTGAAACATGACCTTGTATCAGGAGGTCTTATCAAAGGTGGAAATTATCACAAATGTGTGGGAGTCAGAGGCTAGGTAAGACAAAAATGGAACAGTGTGCTAACAATTGTCGAGGGTACTAATACCAACCTAGAACTGAGCATTAAATACACGCAAAAAGATACACATGAAAACCCTTTAACGTATGTTCTGTAATCCATAGTCTGGAAGGGAAGGAAAAGAGAAACTGAGAGAAAGGGAAAGAAATAAAAACCTGCCATGGAGGAGGGCTGGGGGAGCGGGAGGGAACCAGGGAAGTTGGTGGTGGGAGATGGGCACTGGTGAAGGGATAGGTACTGGAACACTCTATGACCAAAACCCAAATATGAACTTTTTAATTGTATATCTTTGTAATTGTAAAAAAAATTAAAAAAAAAACTTAAATAAAAAATCTTCATCAAAAAATAAATAAATAATTAAAAGGACTAAACAAATAGTATAATGAAAAAGGTGCATCCCTTTCCTCCAACCCACCAGGCGTGGTTCCTTGGACATTGCTAGGGATGTTCTCAAAACAAACAAAAATTTAAAAAAAATGAAGAAGAAAGTAAATAACTAGAAACTAATGTAAAAATGCCCATTTCTGGGGCATACTTTGTATTTAGCGGACCTTAGTTCCATACCTTGTTGTCACTACGTGATCCCACAAGCATTTCTGGGACATCCCTAAAGGTTCCTCAAGCACCCCAAAGATGGTCCTGTCATCCCCAGAAGTGCACCACATCCTCAGTTTCATGCGCTGAACTCCCAGCCTGATTGGCACATAACCCCTTGCTTACTACCTGAGATTCCAACCCACCCTCACATGCCAATATCTTTAACAAAACTCTAATCCAAAAGATGAAGATATTTAGGGCAGGAGTGATAGAACAGAGGGTAGTTGCCTTGCATAGGCTAATTCAAGTCCAATCTCAGGCATCTCTTGTAGTCCCCTGAGTACTGCCCGAGTAATTCTTGAGTACAGAGCCAGGAATGGCCCCTGGGCATCACAGAGTGTGGCCCAAATAAACAAACAAAAGAAATAAAGATCAAGCAATTTAGGGAAAAAATGCAAAGCATGAAACATAAGCACAGTTTACTAAATATAAACTAATGGTTAGGAAAGCTACAGAAGTAAAAGGCATTGTACATATTGCAGAATGCGTACATACATACATATATATATATATATAAAAACAAAAAGTGATTTTTCATGATCATGAATATGTTTTTTATGTTACTAAAAGAGAAAGTATTTATGAGCTCCCAGTTCCATTTTCGGTAAAGATAATTTTTAATAAGGACCATACATAGGACAATGAGTAAGGCACTTTCTTTGCAGGGGACACATCACTCCCGACGACCCTCAGGAGTGAACTCTCTGTGCAGAACCAGGAGCATGCCATAAATACAACTGGGTGTGACAATTTTGCCCAATGCCCACCCCCCAAATTCTTTTTAATAACTTGATTAAAGGCATATGATTTTTTAAAGATGATGTGTATTTGTTGAGAAAAACTACACATGAAGTGCTTAATGTTTGAGTCAGGAAAACAATGCTAAGTAAAAATTCATGCCTATCTGTAAAATAAATGGCAAGGTACATGAGCAGGTATGAAAGATTTTCTTTTTACGCCTAGTCTAAAAATATTGAAGTATTTATTAAAGCAAAGAAAGAGTTTCATGATGTAGAATATTTGTTATCAACTGAATTATAACCATTCTCATTCATCCCAAATTCTTACATTGTAAGCTCCAACACGACTACTTCAAGATAGGTTTTTGAAGAGGAAATTACATCTAAAAGATTTCATAGAGTAGAATCTTCATGACAGGATTAAGGCTTTTATTCAGAGAATACCAGAGGGCTTCCTCTTGTTCTCTCTGACATATGTGGAGTGTCAGAAAATAGTCAATCCAGAAATCAGAAAGAATTTTTACTGTATTTGGAACACATTGGTTTTAAAAAGTATAATCAAAAATAAGAAATATAACGGACAATGAAAAAAATCTATACAGTATATTTTACCAATAATTACATAAAATAGGAACTAACACAATATTTAAAAATAAATTTACAAGAAAATTTTAATATATAAGAAGACAATTGATGAAAATAATTTACTGTAATAATATGAAGAAGTAAAATTAAGTACTTTTATGCCAAATTAATAAAATAAATATAATTAAAAGAGATAGTGTTAATGAGTTTATAAAAACAAGTCACAAATACTTAAGCAAAATGCACAACAATGTGTACAATAGGTTTGGAAAACACCTGCTCTATATTTTTACTGAATATTGGAGTGAGCACTGTTGAACATATTAATGAAAATTTTAGAACAGAGGAATTAAAACAGGATGATTAATTTAGGGACACTAACCATTTATGTCCACTTGGGTTTTTGGTATTTCAATCATATATGAATTATTTAATATTTTATTTTAAATAAAATATCATATTATTTAAAATAAAAAATATGCTATTTTCCTCATGAGCAGTGCATATTTTTTGTCCTCCCATTTTGATGACAGACTATAATTTCTTATTCACTCCTTCAGTTATTAATAATTAATTATTATTTGTCTTCAGTTATTAATAATTAATACTATTATTAATTAATATATTCAATAATTAATAATAAATAATTATTTAATATAATAACATCTCAAATATATTAAGTCAGAAAAATAAATTTTTCAGAGGATTTATGATGACATTACTTGTAAAATATACCGATTTATGTGTCACTGATAAGAATAAGTGTCTGCTGGGGCCAGAGCAATAGTACAGCAGGTAGGGCATTTGCCTTGTATTCAGCCGACCGGGGTTTAGTAGGATATCTCATATGGTCCCCAAGGACTGCTGGGAGTAATTCCTGAGTGCAGAGCCAGGAGTATGCTCTGAGCATCACTAGGTGTGACACAAAATAAAAGCAAAAAAAAAAAAAAATTAAAAAAAAGTATATGTGTCTATGTGTCTGCCTAAGAGATTTTTATTTAGAATATAAAAATTTTGGATAGTGCTTGTTTGTGAAGCTGGAGAGAGAGCTCAGTGGACAGAGTTCATGTTTTGCATGCAAGAGACCCAGGTTTAATTGCTGGAACCAAATGATCCCCCAAGTACTTCTAGTACTGAGTACTGAGCACAGAGCCAGAAATATTCTCTCAGAACTTCCAGGTGTTCCCCCAAAAACAAATAAATAATACATTTTTAAATGTATGTTTGCTTTTAAATCATGAAGTAATAAATGAAGCCATCTAACACAATAACATTGTAGAAAAGATACACCTGATTTGGGAGTCTGGAGACAAAAAGCAATCTTTAGAGATGGAATGTATATTATGAAAGTGTCCAATATTCATTAGGCAAAATTAAACTGATTGAGTTATTTCAGTAATATGGCTAAACTAATCAAAAATGAATATACATCAATTATCAGGGGAATAGGAGATTTGAAGGAATTAAATGCATGGAAGCTAAGAATTTCAACTAACATTTGATTTCTGTCACTTATTAACCATGTAATTTTAAATATTTCATTTAAAGTTATGCTTACTTCTTCCTCTGTGAGCCAAATAATTTATGCTTAATCTTTAACATTTTATTTTTTTTAAATCTTTCTTTTTAGCAACAGATTTTTTTTAAATCTTTCTTTTTAAAGGTCAGTTCTCTGTAAGTTCTGCTTCTCTATAATAGTGGGGTAAAAATGGGATAGGTAGAGAAATAAAATGTTAGGTGGTAATTACAGAACTTTCCCACCTTTTTTTCCCTTTATATTTTTCAATAAATGGCTCCCTCATCATCCACTGTTACAAGACTAAAGTCTGTATTTTTCCTTGAATTTGTCCATCACTGTATCACTTCACTGATTTCACTCATTTAGCTCTAGGCTCTAGTGTATCTTGTCTCTGATGCAGAGCCGACTGCCTGGGAGCAGTTCTTTTGAGGGTGCACCTGGCCTCCTAGACAGGAAAGAGGTGGGGGGAAAGGGACCCCAGCTCCATCTCCCAGAAGTCCAGGTGACTGTGCAGTCCGGGAGGTCTGTTGTATGCGGCCACTTCGTGGCCACTTCGCGGCTGTGTGGTACATCAGTAAATGCAAGAACTGAGAGTGCCTGCACAGCAGAGCCTAGCAAGCTACCCATGTTATACTTGATATGCCAAAAACAGTAACAATAATAGACCTCATTCACATGACCTGAAGGAATGGTTTGAGGCTCTTCATGTTGCTGGAGCAAGCAGAGGTCATTCGGCCACACTAGCACATGGCAGGGATGAATGGAGACGTTACTGGCGCTTGCTAAAGCAAATCGATGAACAACTGGAAGATAAGTGATACAAGCTAAGTTCTAGGTCCAAGTAATATTATTTTATGCTATTTTCTCATGAGCAGTGCATATTTTTGTCCTCCCATTTTGATGACAGACTATAATTTCTTATTCACTTCTTCAGTTATTGCCATTGAGTATAGGAAAATATAGTATTGTCAAGAGTCCTTGTAATTTTTCTGGTCTACGGTATCATTTTTCTGCCACTCGAGGCGTTGTAGGTGTGGCTGCCATGCCCAGTAGCTTGGACAGGTGACAGGCAGGAGACAGGCTTGTCTACACCCAGGGCTCTGCCTTGTGGGCCCTATATGATTCATGGTCTGACATAGAAAAATGCTGGGGCCCTCCCTGGGATGAACCCAGAGACACAGCAGAGCCTGGCAAGCTATTCGTGGTATATTCCATATGCCAAAAACAGTATTAGTAATGGATCTCATTTCCAATGAATAGAGATGTTACTGGTGCCTGCTCGAGCAAATCGATGAATAATGGGAAAACAAGTGACAAGTGAAGTCTCACTTGAAGTGAAGTCTCAGCATCTGAGAGGAAGAAATAAATATTAATTTAAAACTTTGATAATTATTTAAGAATTTAGTGAAATTATATTGTTTCTTTTTGTTGTTTGCCACAACTACTAGTGCTCAGGGCTTACTCCTTACTCTGTGTACGGGAATCACTCCTGGTGGGGACCAGAGGAACATATAAGGAATCAGGATGCCAGATACTGAACTCTGGTGGGCCTCATGCAAGTCAGATGCTCTACCAGCTATACAATAACTTCAGCCTATATTAGTCTTTGGTTATCTTAAATCTGTGTCATTAAAATGGCAGAGTTTTTCACACTGGTGATGAATGTATACTAAACTATTTTGATGAAAGAAATTGTTTAAAATTAGGAGTTATACATTAACCTAAAATTATCAAATTATGGTGTGCATCAGAACTGTAGAAGCAGGCAGTTGGGGAAAGGAAGTTTTTTAAATATTTGAATCTAATTCAGAGGTTTCAGTCAACAATGAAATCAGGCAAATTTGTGTGGTGGAGGAGCAAGACTAGGTTAGGGAAAATTTGTAAAGAGAATTATTGAATCTTCATGCTGGGTATGAGACTAGTTCATAGCAGTATGACCAGAAATGTTTCTAATGTTCTGGAATTTCCTCTTATCTCCCTACTAACAAATGATTTCCATTGTGGTTTTTTTTTATTATTACTTTTTTTTTTTTTTTGCTTTTTGGGTCACACCAGGCAATGCTTAGGGGTGACTCCTGGCTCTGCACTCAGAAATTACTCAGGGAACTTATGTGATGCTGTGGATTGATCCTAGGTTGGCCGCATACAAGGGAAATGCCCCTACCCCCAAAGTGCTATCACTTTGGCCCCCCCATTGTGTTCTTAATATGGCTGATCATGCAGAATTGGGTTTTAAGACTATACATGGTAAATTTTTTCTATTTAACTGAATATAATATATTTTATAACTTTGGTTTGCTTCAGAATCATCAGAGTGATAGTACAGAAAGCAGGGCATTGCTTTGCATGAAGCCAACCTGTGTTCAATCCTCAACACCCAAAGTGATTCCCTCAGCTCTACCAGAAGTAGGCCACTTTTTTATTTTTGGGGTCACACCTGGTGATCCCCAGGGGTTGCTCCTGGTTCTGCACTCAGGAATTACTCCTGATGGTGGTCAAGGTACCATATGGGATGCCAGCAATCAAACCGGGTGGGCCACATGCAAGGCAAATGCCCTCTCTGCTATACTATTATTCCAGCCCCACATTTTTTAATACTATTAGGTTATATTATGGTGTAGAAACAACAAAGGAATAAAAATTAACTTAAATGAATTTACCAAAACATTCCTAAATATACTTAGGAAAGTCTACTCTATGTATTTGAAAAGGACTTTATGGGGCTAGGGAAAGGAGACTCCAACATGTTATGTAAGATACCAAATTGGAGGAAATTCTCTGTATTATAAGTCCATAGCTTTGCTGAGCCTTGACCTGATTTGGATATTAATCTATGAGGGAGAAAATTGGGTTTGATTTTAATCTTCAGCATGAAAATATCACAGAACTAAATAGAGTGAAGAGGGGTCAGGAGTATTTCATGTAAAAAGAAACAAAGCTAATTTCTAAGTTTAAGGTGATATTTAAGGAAGGAAAAGATACAACTAGCTCTGGTTATGTGAGCCTGTGAATGATCCATAGGGATCACAGGATGAGTAAGTTAGCTGAGGACTGGTTAAGGTTATTTCATTTAAAAAATTACAAAAAAATTAGAATTAAAGTTATACCTTAAGCTGTAATCATGATTCTTTTTCATAATATTTAAACATTTGAAATATATGTACCACTTTTCAAATGAAATAAACACTTCAAAGCTGTCAGTTGGCAGGAAAGTAGAGTGATAAATCTCAAGAGCTTTGGGGAAAAGTACATCAGGTAAAAATAAATATACCTTCAAATGATGAAAAATAAACAAGTTCCAGCTCATTTAATATCTCAGATTTCCAGAGATACATTAAAATCAAGGTCATGCTATCTAAGAATATTCCCTGGTCATGGCTATTAATTCCCATATTTATTCATCTTTGCTATAATAACATAGTATCGACTTGACTAGTTAATTAGGCATGAAAGATGAGAAATGCATTGGAAAAATAAAAAAGCAATAAAGGCTAAATTATTTACTTTTTTCATATTAAAATATTTTCTAATAATAAAGCATTTGCCTTATAAAAAACATAAAATTTCCAAAGGACCAAATCAGGTATAATACCAAAGAACAGGTGATTTGGGATTTTATTTATTTCTGTTAGTTTTCATATGCATAATATGCAAAACACTTAGAATTCCATAATTTTAAACTATGTGTGCCATCTCATTTTTATTTCTTTTTTCATCAACAAATACAGAATAATTGAGGTACTTCTAAAATAAACTATATTATCTCAGTTTATTCCTTTTTCAATTCAAGCTCGTGGGTGTTTTCTCTTCATAGGAATGAATTTATATGTTAATAACATTTTTATCAACTGGATGTCATATATTTTCCCACACCTCTAGGACTCCCCAAGATATTCTAAAGGGAATACAGCTAAAAAAAATGGGACCCATAGCACAAAAAGTATATGGACAGCAAATGGAGAGTGGTCACAGGAAGAAATAAATGTGGAAGGGGATCATAGCTGGAAAATTTAAAAAAATTGAGAAAAAATAGATGTGAAGTATTTTGAGGATTTTCTTTTTTTTGGGGGGGCAATGGCATTGTTCAGGATTTACTCTTGGCTCTGTTCTCAGGGATGATTCCTGACTATGTTCATGGGATTATATGTGGGAAACATTAAATTTTAGGGTTTTATTATAGGGCGGCACACCAAGTGGCACTATGGCCTTACTCCTGGCTTTGTACTTAGGGATCACTTCTGGTGGTGCTAAGACGGGGACATCCCCATCCTAGGGTCATATGAGCTGCCAGGACACAACCTCGGTTGACTGTGGGTAAGTGCCCTACATGCTGTATGTTACTTTGGCTCCCAATAATAATATTTTTAATTAAAACAAACTACAAAAACTCTGCATGAGCAGAAATACTTCATTGGTACTTTATCTGGCATTGAGAAAATAATTATCAGTTTGGATTTCAGAGATTTTGATTTTACTTTAATGCAAAATTTAGTATTTAAATCGCTCTTTGATTTGACTTTATTGAGGATTGATTTAGTTATAACTGAATCATCTATAATGTTTGCTATTTAAAAACCCACTATCACTATAGATTAAGGAAAACAATTTGTATTTATTTTAGGATTAAAATTTTAGATCAACTTGTCTAATATTTTTATGCCATTGGGCTACACTGGCATGTGATAGGGTCAAATGGAAATATTACTGGTGCCGCTCGATCAAATCCACAAATAATGGGATGTCAAATGATCAAGTGATCAAAATTTTGCCAACACAAACCCATAATTATTACTATTTTCAATTAATTTATTCCCATAGGAGAGCCTCCAAAGAATGCAGGAGGCCTGGGCCAATGGTTCATTGTTAGTGCCCGAAGATTTGGGGATGCTTAGGTCTTGTGATACAGGGATCATATCACTTGTATCACTTGTCTTCCCGTTGTTCATCAATTTGCTCAAGCAGGTGCCAAGAACATCTCCATTCATTGGGAATGAGGCCCATTATTGTTACTGTTTTTGGCATATGGAATACACCACAGGTAACTTGCCAGGCTCTGCTGTGGCTCTGGGTTCATCCTATGGGGCCCAGCATTTTTCTATGTCAGATCATCAACCATCCAGGTCCCATGGGGGCAGAGCCCTGGTGTGGATAAGCCTGTCTCCTGTCTGCCACCTGCTGATGCAGCCAGGAACTGCAGCCACACCTGCAACACCTGGAGGCATCGTATCAATAATAAAAATGTATAATAAATATATACCTGTGATGCCATGGTATACATTGGAAAACACTTGAACCCAATATATAAGACTTCTACCTTTGTTTTTATTCTAGATGCATTGGAATTAGGGTGGATAAAATACTTTTTTCAAATATACATTTTGGTATATAAAGGCAAGACTTTTAAAGAGCATGTAACTTTAAAACAAGTTTTATAACAATATATTTTGCCATAAGCACTAATCAAGATCATTTGATTTATATGGAATTCCTTTTGAAAACTTGCTTTCATTGTTTGACTCTGTAAGTATAAAGCAATTAGCAAGTGGTCTTTTTAATTAAGCTCTCTTAACATATACAAAGCCCCTGGACTTTGTTTTCGAGAAGAAAAAATTATTCTTAAATGTTAAAGTTTTCAGACTGCTCAAAAGATTTAATTAGCCAATGATTCTCTATAGATTGCATTATCTCAATCAATGTTTAATTTATTTTTAAAAATTCATTTTGTTACATAAATTAAATGTCTGCATATATACTTAAAGAGACCATGTAACAATAAAAACCTCACATTTTATTGTCCAAATGATCCATGAACAACAACAGAAAGAAATTATGAAGGGGCTGGAGCAATAGTCCAGTAGGTAGGGCATTTCCCTTGAACTTGCCCCTACCCAGGTTTGATCCCTGGCATCCCATATGGTCCTCTGGTTACCATCAAGAATAATTCCTGAGTTCAGAGCCAGGAATAACCCCGAGCATTGCTGGGTGTCACCCACAAAGCAAAAAAAAAAAAAAGAAAAGAAAGAAAGAAAGAAAGAAAGAAAGAAAGAAAGAAAGAAAGAAAGAAAGAAAGAAAGAAAAGAAAGAAAGAAAGAAAGAAAGAAAGAAAGAAAGAAAGAAAGAAAGAAAGAAAGAAAGAAAGAAAGAAAGAAAGAAAGAAAGAAAGAAAGAAAGAAAGAAAAGAAAGAAGGAAGGAAGGAAAGAAGGAAGGAAGGAAGGAAAGAAAGAAAGAAAAAAAGAAAATATGAAGAGTTGATAAAAAAAAAAACCCAAAACCTAAATTAAGGAAAACTTTCTTGCAGTAGCAAGTGCAATATTGTTTAATTCTTACTCTTTCCAATGAGTTTTTTTCCCTTGATTTAAAAGTCAATATAGGGGCCGGAGCTATAGTCCAGTGGGTAGGGTGTTTGCCTTGCACGCGGCAGACACGGGTTCGACCCCCAGCATCCCATATGGTCCCCTGAGCACCGCCAGGAGTAATTCCTGAGTGCAGAGTCAAGAGTAACCCCTGAGCATCACCGGGTGTGACCCAAAAAAATAAATAAAAGTCAATATAATTGCAGAACATGTACTTTAAAAATAAAGATTAAAGGGAACATAGTAAAAAAAATAACAATTAAAAGGTCAGTTCTATCTTCTATATGATTCTTCACTGGAATAACACCTGAAACCTTATAAAGTTTCATGATGTTATTTCAATTCTTTGCTAAGACAAATGTGACTAAAAGAAAAGAAAGTACACTTCTTGTTGCTTAGTAATTGTGATATTTCAGAGGCGAGAACAATAGCACAGGGAACAGGGCATTTGCTTTGTATGCAGCCAACATGGGTTCAATCCTCTGCACCTCAAGTTCAATTCATATGGTCCCCCAATCCATCAGGAGTGATCACTGAGTGCAAAGCCAGGAGTAAGCACTCATCACCATTGGTGGCTGCTCCCAAGTATTGAAATTATGATTTATCAATTCATAAATTATAAATATATTAAAATTTGATGATTCCTGATATATAATTGAAAGCATGATATTAAATTATAAGTATACAAATGCCCTACCACTGGACTATCACTCTGGCCCCAATTTTTGTAGTCAATTAATAGTCTATGTAATTTTTAATCTACGCTGCCAGGAGTGATTCCTGAGTGCAGAGCCAGAAATAAGGGCTGAGCAGAGTCGTGTGTGACCCAAAAAAAAAAAACCAAAAAATTTTCTTATTATGAAGCAGTTTTATGGAGAATACATTGCATCAAAAAAACTTGTGGGTCATATTTATTTATTTATTCATTCATTATTCATTCATTCATTCATTCATTTATAGTTTGGCCACTTGTGGCCATGCAATTTGATTCATCATTAAATGCTGGAGATCAGAGGTGACTAAAAGAGTATCCCACCTGCACGGCAGAGCCTGACAAGCTACCTGTGTCGTATTGATATGCCAAATACCAGTAACAATTATAGACCTCATTCCCATGACCTGATGGAATGGTTTGAAGCTCTCTATGTTCCTGGAGCAAGCAGATGCCCTTGGGCTCTACTAGCATGAGACAGGACTTATGGAGATGTTACTGGTGCCCGCTTCAGCAAATCGATGATGAACGAGAAGACAGTGATACAGTGATACTAATTTTATTGATTTTAATAGCACAAAATTGATAGACCCCATATTGCATGCAGTAATTGTACTCATCACTCAGTGAAATACAAAATTTCTTACTCCAGGGTTTATTTAATATGACTAACTTAAAAGCAGTATTTCATCTAAAAACATTCTATTAACTAACTTGCTTGTGATATTAAGGTTATATTTTAAATATGTTTAATTGACATTTTGCATTTATTCTACCTGTAGTTTCTAATTGAAAGATTCCAAGACATGCCCTTAAGCTTAGAGTATCCTAGTTTAAGGGCATATTTTGCATATTAAGGACATCAACATTATATATTCACTAGATCACTAGACATCCCGTTGTTCATCAATTTCCTGGAGCGGGCGCCAGTAACATTTCCATTTGACCCTATCACGTGCCAGTGTAGCCCAAAGGCATCTGGTTGTTTCAGGAATACAAAGAGCCTCAAACCGTTCGTTCATGGTTTTGATGAAGAACATTATATATTGTGAACATATATTTTGTCTGTCATTTATAATTTTTATGGTACATTTGAGTACACAAAGCCTTTAAATTTTGTGGTTGCTTTCATCGCTTCATTTTGACTTTCATAAAAGTTTTCTGTAAAGTTATAATATACTAAACTGGAGAACAGTATTAGCTACTTTCTGTTCAAGGGGAGGCTGTTACTAGTAAGCACTGCAGAATTTTGGTAGTGATGCAAATATTCCTGAAATTCATAAGAACAGAGCACTAATAAGGCTATATTTCTTTTTCCTACAAGTATCAAGATGCTATAGTACTCACATCTCTCTTGGTAAAGAAGACCTTTAAGAAGTCTAGCTGGCAATTTGGAAGAACTCCACAAAATGAACATAAGAGGTTCCTAAGAGAGAATTCTGGAATGTTAAAGAATTAGTGAACATTGAAGAAGAACAAATAAGTAATCAAAATAATGCTTATATTTTGACTGATAGTAACAAGGACTTTTATGACAAAGTCAACAGCTCTATATGGCAAAGTAGTCAAGTCCTTATAGCATAACTATGAAAATTAATGCTTTTAAACATGGTATATGCACAAGAAAGATGAGTATGTGTACACACACACACACATACACCTTTGATAATACTAGCCTGTGTTAAACACTGTAAGTTTTTAATATTGATACATGACTGAAATCCTCTGCTCACTATTCTCCTCAAAATGTACTATGTTCTTATTAGACATTTTCACTTCCAGATATATTCTAATTTGGCTTAACACATTTTATAAAAGAACTGTAGGGATTTAAAAGGTAACTGAAGGAGAAGTGACATTTTTGTAATCCTGAGTTTTCTCTTACAGGAATGTTCTCCTAGTTCATTGAGGATTTCTTTATGACTGTCAGAAAAGTCCTATAGTTTTTCTTTTTCATTTAGACGTGAATTTGTTGTGTACCATTTTTTTTGTCTTTTGTGAGTGAAAAATGATTTATGTATGCATGCTACATATTCCTTAAACTGTTTCCAATATATATATGTATATATATATATACTTAATGAAAATGTCATAGTTTCCTATTTAATGAAAATGTCATATTTTCTTATGCCTTTTATTAAATATGTCATTTTTATTAAATAGGTAAACATCCTTTTTATTAAGTAGATATATAATGGAAAAATAAGGACAATATATGTGAAGAAAAACACTTCATATAAAAACACTTCATATAAAAACACTTTTTATATGTCTAAAAATGGGAAATTTTCTTGTATTTTCACTGAAAATATAACATATTTGAAAATGATTACAATGTAAAATTCTGAACCCAGCCTTCCCCCTCCATCTTGTCGAGCCTGGTGGCCCTGCCAGCGAGCTGCCCACGGCCAGCATACAGGGCCTCATGGACGGCTGGGGAGGCTGGCGCTCGGGCTCGCGCCGGGCCTAGCTGACCATGGAACCCCGAGGAGGGCAGATGGGTTTTGGGGAGTGGGGCCCGTCGCCTCTGAGGGGTCCCGGAAGCAGCCGGATGAGACTCGCCCACCACACTAGTCACCATTTTTGCTGTCCGGACGCTGCGAAACTGCCTCAGACCAGATCAACAGAGCAAAGCCAGTTCGAGCCCAGGTCGTGCGGGCGCAAGCGGCCACGCCGGTCCACTAAAATAGTGAAACAGTAATGTCTTTTAATGCACTGCATTCAACGAAGAGCAGGAAAGTTTGTTGTGAAGGAGATATAAAGAGGAAAGAAATGACATACAGAACCTGCCAAGTGGTTGAGGTGCGGGAGGGGGAGGGAGGTGGGGACATTGGTGATGGGAGATGGGTTTGGGCGGAGGGTGCGTGTTGGAACACTGTAGAACCAAAGCTCTATGTGAGCATCTTTCAATTAAAAAAAAAGGTGGAATCTACCACAAACATGTGGAATCAGTGGTTAGGTAAGACAGAGAAGGGAAGAGTGTGCTAATATTTGTCAAAAATGATAATACCAGCCTAGAACTGAGCATTGAATATAGGAAAAAAGATATACATGATGATCTCTGAATGTATGTATTGCAATTCACAATGTGTAAGAGAAGAGAAAAAGAGAGAGAGAGAAGAGAAAGAACTTGCCATAGAGGCGGGCTAGGGGAGGGGGAGGGAAGTGGGGACATTGGTGGTGGGAAAGGGGCACTGGTGGAGGGATGGGTGCTGGAACACTGTATGACGGAAACCCAAACATGAACATCTTTGTAATTGTATATCACATGGCGGTGTAATAAAATATTTAAAAAAAAAAGAAAAAAAAAGAAAAAGTAGGAAAAAAAAATTCTGAATCCAATAATTCATCTTAGTAAAATATTTTAATTAGAAATATTAATTTTAATTATCTGATGATTTAATTATAATTGTAAATATTTTACATTGCATGAACATATTTTTTAATGTTCTAGTTTAGTTCATCACATAGATGCTTGCTGAGTTGATGCTGTGAGAAATTTCATATCTTCTCTAGGTCATTTCCACATTTGTCTTCATACAGGATAGTGAATGTTCTTACATCATAGTGACCAGATTAAGTGGTCCAAAACTAAGGCAGCTGTCATGATGACCTCTTGCTGGAGGACATGACCTCTTGTTGGAGGACAATGAGCCCTGGGCTTCAGATAACCCAGAGTCTTTGTTTCTGCTAAAAGCCATCGGCATTTTGCCTGGAGCTCTCCTACAAATCACAATGAGAGATTGGGACAGGATTGGAAATACTGATTTTATAACTCTGAACAGCAGAATATTGTATTATGGGTCTATGCTAGCTTCAGTGCATTTCTTGTGATTATGGTATCTCCCCTGCCAGGTAAGTATGTTCAGTGCATTTCTCTTGTTTCCCCACATGTCCCCAAGATGGACCTTTTACACATATAGAATTATTCCTGGATATTACCTGGTAATGTTTGGATCCACAATAATCTAATCAGCCATGGTAGATCAAAGAGCAATGCTAGTTTGTCCCTGGGCAAGCGAACTGACTCAGTAATACTGAAGGCAAAATGATCAATGATATTCTGAAACATATTGGACCTCGTGATGTTTGGAGAAATACAGCTGGCAATATATATTCATGGTATAAAATATTATTTTATTCTCTATAAATTAAATCATGAGTTACATTTCATCTCAGACATCCTTCCCCATCTCTACAAGTATCTTTGCAGGAACCTGAAAGGTGAGATCCAGCTCTGGCAAATTAGCATTTGTTAAGCCTGGACCAGGTTTGATGCCTGGAGATGTGGGAAGGCAGGCCCTGATTTCTTGGTGGACCTGTTCTTTGTACCAAGATAACCCAGCTCATGAAGGACTCGGATGAAGCCCTTGGTGGACTTTGGGGATAAAATTATGTGAGAAAGAAGAGGCCTTCCATCTTGGGTGTGATCTCCAATCTGAGCATATGGTCTGAGTCTGGCATCCATCTTGGCCGAGGTTCCTTACCTAAGCATGTGGTCTAGGTCCGGCTAGAAATGGGAAGTTTGGGGGTTCTCCTGACATTGGATTGTATTACCAGAACTTGCTTAAATAAAGCATTTTGGAACTTTGCTGGATTTTTTGAATTTTATCCATTCATTATGAGGTAGAAAGGAATTTGCTTTTGAGGTAGAAAGGAATTCGCTTTTGAGGTAGAAAGGAATTCGCTCCCTGATGTTTCCAGGGAACCCAACAGTTCCCCAACAATCTCTTGATTTACACTTGGAGATAATACACTGTCACTTATGCTATAATTTTTTTCTAAACAAATCAGTACCTGTTTGCATACAAGGAATGAGAAAGGATTTCTTTTTCACGACCTTAGGAACAGATTATGATTTTGTGTAGGATATTGTGTATTCTCATTTTTTACTCATTCTACAATGTATATTAGTTTAAAACACATATTTATTTATTTATTTATTTATTTATTAACTATGGTATAGAATTCAGTCTCATTGTATTTTGTTAATATAGTTCTAGCTTTGGTTATTGGAAAACATTTATTTGTTTCTATCTGTTTTACAGAGCCCTATCATTTTATGTGTATTTGAGAAGGTATACATGATTACTTGCATTATAAGATGGTTCAGAATTATTGTGTGCAGCTCCTGTTCCAGTAATATTATTACCCATTTTCTAGTGAAGTACTGATTCCTTTTATTGGTGGATGGTTTAGAAACCAAATTCTGGGTAGCACAAATTCTCATTTTTCTAGGACCAATGGGGCGTAAAATACTGCTTTATGTAACTATCTGTATCTATTTTATGCTAAAATCTTGAACCCATACATATATTTCTTAAATATTTAATACTACACAGAATATTCCATTTTTATCTATTACTGCTCATTTCACTGTTGAGAAACATGGCTCTCATTATCCACATTTATTTCGTTAGTTTGTTCAATTCTAGTATAAACATATATAGTGGTATTAGACTTGTGAACCTATATATACCCAAAGGGAAACAGATTTGTCAGCTGGAGTAGAATGCTTGCAAAATTTCTTTTGCCTTTATTTTTACAGACTCTATTCATTTCCCAAGTTACTTAGGTTAGCACCTTTCCCTAACGCTGCTTCAGTGAGATTATCTCATGCATTTATAATACATCTACCTAATTTATATGTATATTTTCCATCTCTCAGTCAAAATTCTCCATTTCTTCATATCATGACTATATTAATCATAATTTGTTTTATAAGATAATGCTGCTTTGTTCCATGCTTCTGTATTTTTCTGTTATTCTCTTTTTGTTGTTGCTTTTATTGTTGCTATTCAAATTTTTGTTTGTAAGTTAAACACTGTGTATGAAATGTTTTCAAGATCATTTGAGTGTCTGGATAATGTTATCTTTCTCCACAGAGGATTTACTCTCTTTTTCTAGCCGACAGATGACAAATCTAATTAATACAATCAGCACTTGAAATTATCACAGCTGGTCTTTACACTCTAGTTTATTTTCAGTTCAATTTTAATTATGTTTTGTGGTCCTTTAGGTTCCCAAACCTCAGTTATTTACCAGGATTCTTCTCATTGGCAGGTCCTGATTTCCACTTCCTCTTCCTGTAAGCCCTTGAGACCATGAAAAGTTCTAGTCAAATTTTCAGCATTTTAGTAAGTTTTTTATATCACATTCACTTGTGTGAAAACCAAAACTCAAATAAATATTTTAAAAGATTGGCTTTAAATATAGTTTTAAATACATCTTAGATTGCTTCAATGTGATGGTTTTTAAATACCTAAACTTATCTCATTCTACTGGCAGATTACTGACTATGATTCGGCTCATAATCTCAGAGTAGAAAGCATTCACTTTCCAAATTATCCTTCATCGTACTCTTTTATCTGGCTAGAATTTTCTTCTTTAAGACCCAGTTAGAAATAAGACAACAGGGTCTAAATACTAAGCCCCATGTCATTACAATAAAGTTATTCGAATGTTTGGAGTTCAAAAAAAATGAAACATAAATTGATTTAAGTTAATAACAAAATTGCCTTATCAACCGCTGTTAGGCAATCTTCATGAGAAACTCATGCATCGTGTAAAGCAGTGCATTTCAGCTTTTTTATATCTACTGAAAATATTTCACTGTGGCTGAATTTCACTGGGTGGCAATATTTTTTTTTTTTTTGTGAGCCAGCAGGACATTATGGTGGACTGGAGTTGAAAACCACTGCCCTATGGAATGTCACCTTGAAATAACCAACCAACAATTTTCCTGGGATAATTTTTTAAAATTTTTTATTGTACCACCATGAGATTTACAATAAAAAGGCTGCCTATGATTGTATCTCACCTTCAGTGATCCAGCACCCATCCATCCACCACCTTTCCAGTATCCCCAAATTCCCTCCCTCCTCCCCCAACCAACATTTAGAGTAGACTCTTTCCTCCTCCTCCTCCTTCTCCTCCTCCTCCTTTTTCTTTTCTCCTTTTCCTCCTCCTCCTCTTCATTCTTCTTCTTCTTCTTCTTCTTCTTCTTCTTCTTCTTCTTCTTCTTCTTCTTCTTCTTCTTCTTCTTCTTCTTCCTCCTCATCTTCTTCTTCCTCTTCTTCCTCCTCCTCCTCCTTCTCTCCTCCTCCTTCTTTTCTCCTCTTCCTCCTCCTCCTCTTTCTTCTTCTTCTTCTTCTTCTTCTTCTTCTTCTTCTTCTTCTTCTTCTTCTTCTTCTTCTTCTTCTTCTTCTTCTGCTTCTCCTCCTTCTCCTTCTCCTTCTTCTTTCTCTTCCTCCTCCTCCTCCATCTTCTCCTCCTCCTCCTTCACCTCCTCCTCCTCCATCTTCTCCTCCTCCTCCTACTTCTCCTCCTCTTCTTCTTTTCTCCCTCCGTCTCCTCCTCCTTCTCCTTCTCCTCCTTCTCCTTCTCCTTCTCTCTTCCCTCTTCCTCCTCCTCCTCTTCCTCCTCCTCCTCCTCCTTCTTCTTCTTCTTCTTCTTCTTCTTTCTTCTATCTTCATCATCTCTGTCTCTCTCTTTGTTCTCTTATATATTGTGGCTTGCAATACATATGTTTAGGGGTCATCATGTATTGCTGCCTTGTAGGCTAGCATTAACATTTCCAACAATTCTTAGGATACAACCCAACCTTTGACTCCACACACTCATGGTAGATTCCAGCTACTGACAAGTCCTCCTGGTCTATGTGTTGCCTGTCCTTGGATATTGGTCTCATACTATTAGTTTTATATCCTGAAAATGAATGTAGTTATTCAATATCTGTCCTTTTTCTTCTAATTTCACTCAGCATGATACTTTCCATGTCAATTTACAGGCAAATTTCATAACTTTATTTTTTTCTAACAGCTGTATGGTATCCATTGTGTAGATGTACCATAGTTTCTTTATTAAGTTGTCTGTTCTTGGGCACTCACATTTTGACTAGATTCTGGCTATTGTGAATAGTGCTGCTATGAACATAGAAATGCAGATGATTTTTTCTCCTCTGTGTTTTTGGGACCCCAGGGTAAATTACCAAGATTGATATTGCTGGGTCAAAGGAGAGTTCTATTTCCAGTTTGTTGAGGGAAGCCCGTATTGTTTTTCTGAGATAATTTCTTTATCTTTTTCCCATCTATATCACAATTTTCATTTTACAAGCTTCTGAAAGCTCCAATTTTTCCTGCTAGGCTGAATATTACCTTATTATTACAACAAGAATAAAAATAAAGACAATAAGATTTAAACATTTCCCAATTGAACATTTTTTAAAACAAATCTTGCTGTTTTTGGATTTGGGGATTAGTATGAATGTAACTTATACTAGGTAATTAGGTACCTATTAGGAGTTAGATATAACCAGCTTCTACTAGTTATTAAGTTTATATGAAGTTTATACCTGTTTGTGTTCTAGATGGCATTCCCCATACAAATAAGAAAATCTGAGATTCAGTTCACTGTTTGATAAAGGACAGGAAAACAAATCTTAAATTCTCCCTAACCTCTATAGATTGGTCTTCATGGGATTTGGTGAAATAAATGCTAGTTAAGTTAGGTTATCTTAAATAAGCTTTTATTGTATTCTTATACCAATGATGGTATACTTATTTTATTTTATTCTTATACCAGTGATGTAACTAGAAAAGTTCTATTTCTGATTTCTTTTATTTTAAATTTCACTCTTTTTTCATTATGGAAAAGTTTTAAGTTTTCTATTTAACAGAGTAATTTTTAAATTTCAAATTTGTTTTTTAATTTGGAGTTGCTTATTTTTAAAAAATTATACTAATTTCTTTTTCTTATTTAAGTGGTCTTAAAACTTATTTATCAGTTTGTACAAATGCAGTTTCTTCTTGAGCATCATTGAGACTATAATTCCAATCATTTATAAATTTACTTTTTCTTGTCATTCTACTTTGTAAGATCATAATTTTTGGAGTGATTGCCTAAAGGTTAATTTTTATTTAATGAAACACTTTTTATGCTTAGTTGAGGCTTTTTAAATTAGTTTTAGAGAGGACATTTCCTCTTTAATAAAAAAGATTTCTTTATAACTGCTCATTTTTGTTTTAATATGTTTAAATGGTATCACCCTAACATAACAAGGTATATGTTTTTATCCTACCTTCATATTGCCAACTCAGAAATGAAATAGTGTGTTTGGAATCAAATGAGGTAAATATTAGATGTCTTTTATGTTCATCACTTTATTATGTTTTTGAAACCAGTATTATGATATATTAGCATTTTGCAAATTCCAAATCTTTATATTAAATTGTAGTGTAGGTAACATGATAGCATTATTGTCAGTACTAATACTATTGATATAGTTATCACACCTTACCATCACAAAAGTGCCCAAAACCTTTACCAATACCTTAATTACTATGGAGTTAACATAAAAATTGTACAGATGAGGATAATGTGAATTTCTATTTGGAAAGAAGAAAAAGGAACGTATTCAAAAATGTTTGAAAATGCTAGCTGTCTATCTTCTATTGAGTGCTGTGATCCTCTATCTTTCATGTGTTTGACACTTTTGTTGTTTATTCAAACATTTGTAACTCACCTTGTGAAGTGTCTCCATTACTCCTACAAGAACCCATTATAGCGCAACTCATAGTAGCCTACACCTCATCATATGCCTATTAACTGAGGCTGTTCTCCTTGAAGAGTAGAGTTGGAACGACTTGTAAGAAGAGACAAAGCTTGACTCTTGGCAGAGGATCAAATAACTTAGTATTAGGGAATGGAAAAGCAAAGAGTGAATTCCTATGACTCCAGTGTCCTCAAGGGATAAGGACCCCAATAAATTGAAATTCTTAGCATTATGGTATCACTGTATCACTGTCTTCTCGTTCATCATCAATTTGCTCGAGCGGGCACCGATAACATCTCCATATGTTCTGTCTCATGCTAGTAGAGTCCAAGGGCATCTGCTTGCTCCAGGAACATAAAGAGCCTCAAATCATACCATCAGGTCATGGGAATGAGGTCTATAATTGTTACTGGTATTTGGCATATTGAATATGACACAGGTAGCTTGCCAGACTCTGCCATGCGGGTGGCATACTCTTGTAGTCACCTCTGAACTCTAGAATTTTTTGATGAACCGTGCGGTGGCAAGCAGCATGGGAGCTGGGCTGTGATAGGCTCTTCTGCTGAGTGGAGTTGCAACGAGAGGGAAGTCAGGATTCCATTATGGTAAGAGTTCAGAATGATGTGGTTTTTCACAAAATTTGTCCAGATCATTTAATTGAATGGGACACATTTTATCAGGTGGGGACAAACTATAAACAGAATGCATAGAAAATACTAAAAGCATGGGCCATATATAATAAGCACAAATAAGATCATGTAAAATTGCATTGGATATTTAGTTAAAGTATAGGTTGCTTCTCTTCTTATTATTAAAATGACATATGTAGAAATAATTTTCATGAGTTATCACCAGTGTGCAAAGCAAACGCCCTACCCACTGTGCTATCACTCTGGTCCTCTCCTCTGGTTTTTATCCACAACTGAGTCCAACTGCCCTGAACTTGCTGAATCTGGAAATAGAGATGCAATCTTGTTTTTTTTTTTTTTACCGCTGTTGGATGAAAGGCCTAGCTAGCTTGGGATTTTGCTGCTTAATCTACTTACAGTTTAAGCTTTTTACATGTTCTTAAGCCAGGGTTCATGTTAATGCAATCTCTTTTCTGTGTAAAGACTGATGGGAGTGGCAGCTATAAGAGACTTTTTTTTTCCTTTTGGGTCATGCCCAGCAATACTCAGGGGTTACTCCTGGCTCTTTTGCTCAGGAATTACTCCTGGCAGTGCTCCGGGGACCATATGGGATGCCAGGGTTGCATGCAAGGCAGACGCTCTACCTGCTGTACTATCACTTCAGTCCTACAAGAGTCATTTTGATTCTGAATCAATAACTTCTGAAATATTACTATAATCTCTACTATGATTTCAATGTTATCTAGATTGGGCACACTTCTTCTTTTTTTTTTTTTTTTTTTGCTTTTTTTTTGGGTTACACCTGACAATGCTCAGGGATTATTCCTGGTTCTTTGCTCAGGAATTACTAGTCTTTTATTTTAGACTAGTCTTTGGCATAATCATTTGTTTAGTCCTTAAACAAGTGTTTCATCAATAAATGCTTGAGTTTTGAGGTGACTAGAAGAGGATCCCACCTGCACGGTAGAGCCTGGCAAGCTACCCATGTCGTATTTGACATGTCAAATACCAGTAACCTCATAGACCTCATTCCCATGATGATGGAATGGTTTGAGTCTCATTATGTTCCAGGATGTATTGAGATGTTACTGGTGCCTGCTCGAGTAAATCAATGATGATCTACAGGAAGACAGTAATACAGTGATATAACCAGTATTTTTCAATCTGTGTGACATTAATGGAATAAATTGTAAAATATCATAACTTTTCTTTCATAGTTGGAGAAATAAAATATTCAGAAGTTAATTTAGCACATGAAATATTTAAATTTTATCTTTTACTCAGGTTTTAAAACTTAAGTTAGATACCATACCATACTGCTAACAATAAATCAGGTGTACAGTGTTCTAGCAAAACATTCCGCCCACCCCAGTGGAATGACAGTGAACCCCACCAAAGGTTCCCTTCTACTCATACCCAAATAGGTAACATCAATTTTCTAAGATACTTCTCAAGATCTATTGTCATTGTCAGTAATTGCCTTACTGTGTTTCTTATATTCTACATAGCCAATAGTTCTATATCGGTTCCTCTCTCTTTGACCAACTTTACTCAGCATGTTATCCTCTAGTTTGCTTGTTCAGGGGCCATACCCAGCAAATATAGCATTCAATTAGCATACAATTCATGTAGCATACAATTCCACAATTTCATCTTTCTTTATAACCAAGATGAAATTCCAAGATAATATTCCCTTGTGTATGGTGTCATTACCATATCACAGTTAGTTGTTGTTGTTGCTGTTGTTGTTTTTAATCCAGTCCTCTATTCTTCGGCACTAGGGTTGTTTCCAGATCTTAACTATTATAAACTATTATAAACAGGAGTTCAAATGTTTCTTTGAAATACCATTTTTGGGCTCCTGGAGTGATGCCCTACAGTGAAGTTGTTGGGTCATAGGAGGTTCAGTTCTTATTTTCTTGAGATATCTCTGTGTTCTACAGAGGCTGAACTAAATGACACTTCCACCAACAGTGGTTGAGAGTTTGTTTTTACCATATTTCTTCCAGCACTGTTTGTTAATTTTCTTTTTTATGTGTACAGGTCTCACCAGTATGATATCTCATTTTTTGTTTACATTTCCGTAACGGTAAGTGACGAAGTGTATGATTTTCATATGCATATTCACTATCCATATGTGTTTTTGAAGAAATTCTGTTCAGTTTTTCCTCACTTTTGATGGTTTTTATATTTTGTTTATGTCACAGGAAACACACAAAGTTTCTCTGCTAATGGGCTTGAGTAATACTATAGTGCATAGAGCATTTCCTCATGTGCAAAGCACCCAGGTTCAATCCTGTACACCTCAGGATTCCTGCCAGGAGTGATGCCTGAGTGCAAAGCCAGAAGTCCTTGACTACCACTGGGTATGGCCCCTGAACAAGCAAACAAAAATAATTTTAAAAACTTTACCTTGGGGCCAGAACAATAGTACAATGGGAAGGCCCCTACCTTGAATGCCATAGACACAGATTTGGTCTTTAGTATGCAATATAGTCCATTAGTGATCCCTGAGTTCAAAGCCAGGAGTAAGCCCTGAGCAGAGCTGGGTGTGCTGATAATCCCACAAGAACAAAACAAAATAATCAAATCTTATCTAGATCTGGACAGATAGTATTAGAAGCAAGGCACCTGCTTTGCATGTGACCTATCAGGTTACATACCTGGCTTCACATGTAATCCACTGAGTGCTGTCATGGTTCGTACTTAGCACATTAATAGGAAGACCCTGATAATCATTGGGTGTAGTCCAAACTCCCACCACGCCCCTTGGCCAACATAAACACACATACACACACACACTCACACACACAACAAAAAACTTTTACCGATTTTTTGTAGTGGTGAGTCAAGGGAACCATACAAAACAACCATTAAAAATAACACTATTTGGGGCCAGAGTGAGCATAGAGCAAATAGGAACTTACCGTGAACATTGGCCACTCTGATTTGATCCCCAGAACCACATGTGGTTTCCCCCCAAAACCCACGGGAGTATCTCTAGGATATCTATCTCAATAGTTCCTGAGAGCAGAGCCAGGGGTAACACCTGAGCCCAGTTAGGTGTGGCCCCCCCTTAAAAAAAAAAGAAAAATTAATATAACACTATTATAAATGCTGGCTCTAAGCCATAATAATTAAACAGAAAGTTAAAAAATAATTTTAAAAACTGTGCATGTTTAGATAAGCACAGTTATGTCAAGTCAAGAGGTACCAATCCATTATTTTAGAGTTAACTGCATGCAACTTTTTGTATGTGTTTGGGGCCATACCCAATGGTGCTCAGAACTTAATTCTGGGTCTTTGCTCAGGGATCATTCTTGGCAGGCTTGAGGGAAACATATGTGGTTCAGGGGATTAAACCCGGGTTGGTAGCATACAAAGTAAGGGTCCTACTGCTGCATATTAATTTTGAATTCCACATATGTCCTGGACATTAGTGAATAACAAATAAAGCATTTCTTTTATTGCTTAAAGAAATGAAAGAAAATTTCAAAGGTATTTTTGGTAACATATTTACCTATAAAAGCAGGTATCTGAGCAAAAATATTAAATATTCTACATATATATCCTAATCAAATATCCTATTTTTTCTTTTCCTGCCTCATATTTTATTGTCTATTTCTATTAATTCATACAGAGATTTTTACTGTAGATTATAGCCATTTTTCCGTTGGAAGTGATTCAGAAATCCTATGGGTAGAAGAGCATCTGGCTTACGATATTTATAAGAGTCTGAATTCCATAATACAACTAGTTACTGTGGAGACTAAAAGCAATTGGGAATCAAAAGTGTAGCCAAACTGACAGTTGCAGTGGTATAAGACATGGAGTGACTCTGCTATCCTTCCCACATGAAGAACTAGCTTAACACATCATATTAGGTGTCTTTTGTTCTCAAAGTTTCCAACCTTTAAAATGGCACTGTTTAGTGAGCTAATAATCACTGGAAATGACAATACTAGCCTAGAACTGAGCATTGAATATAGGCAAAGGAATATATATGATACACCTAAATGTATTATTGCAAATCACAATGTGTAAAGAAAGAAAGAGAGAGAGAAGAAGAAGAAAAAGGAGTAGGAGGAGGAAGGGGAAGAGGAAGAGGAAGAAGAAGAAGAGGAGGAGGAGGAGGAGGAGAAGAAGCAGGAGGAGGAGAAGGAGAAGAAGGAGGAGGAGAAGGAGAAGGAGAAGAGAAGGAGGAAAGGAGGAGTAGTACAAGAAGAAGAAGAGGAGGAGAAGGAGAAGGAGAAGGAGAAGGAGAAGGAGAAGAAGGAGGAGGAGGAGAAGAAGAAGAAGAAGAAGAAGAAGAAGAAGGAGGAGGAGGAGGAGGAGGAGGAGGAGGAGAAGGAGAAGAAGGAGAAGAAGGAGGAGGAGAAGAAGAAGAAGAAGAAGGAGGAGGAGGAGGAGGAGGAGAAGGAGAAGGAGAAGAAGGATAAGAAGGAGAAGAAGGAGAAGAAGAAGAAGACAAAGACGAATATGAAGACGAATATGAAGATGAAGATGAAGAAGAAGATGAAGAAGACGAAGAAGAAGAAAAGAAGGAGGAGGAGGAGGAGGAGGAGGAGGAGGAGGAGGAGGAGGAGGGAGGAGGAGGAGAAGAAGAAGAAGAAGAAGAAGAAGAAGAAGAAGAAGAAGAAGAAGAAGAAGAAGAAGAAGAAGAAGAAGAAGAAGAAGAAGAAGAAGAAGAAATAAAGGGTGAGGAGGAGGGAATTCTGGACATTGCTGGTGGGAAATGGACACTGGTGGAGGGATGGGTGCTGGAACACTGTGTGACCGAAACCCCCAAACATGAACTACTTTGTAGTTGTATATCTCACGGTGGTATAATAAAATATCTAAGAAATAAAAAAAGATATGAAAAAATATGGCACTGTTTACAGGTAGGTAGAATAAACACCAGATAACCACATATGGCTTGGCATAATGCACAATGGAATCTCTCTGAGATCTGCAATAAATCACTCTGGATAAGAATCACTATGTCTTTATTGCTGTTCACTCATTGCTGTTTTAAATTGTGAATCTACTATCTCTGCACAAATTCTACAAATATATAACCAATTTACTCATTATGATGACCAAATAGTGCCTCAAAATATTTATAAGAAATTACGTGTAAGTTAAATTTAACTATCATAAACAAATTTTCCTATCTGAAAAACAAAGGCAAAGAATAATACACCCTGTTTGCTGTTCTACTTCATCCTATGTTTTATTGCTGTTTACCTTTTTTGTTTGAAAGAGATAGAGTGTTACTTTAACACATATCTAAAGATATTTCCAGCTTTGACAATGCACAAAAATTTGTCAGTGTACATACTATCTTCTCTAAAATGTCTTATAAGTTTATGTTTTATTGAATTAAAGAAAAATAATTTAATACATTTGAAAATAATTTTATAGCATCAGAGAACATAGCTAATTCAAAGTTTTATCCCTGGCACCATGGCCCCAAACCACTGGGGTGGTCTTGGTGGTACCAAATAAAACCAACCCAAGAAGCATATATGTAGTCATTAGTTGAGCACTAAATCATCAGTTCCACACTGGCAGTTAAAGTAACTGGGGGTGGTCCCAGTGTTCTTAGTTCTGCATGAAATGACCCCTGTAAAAATAATATGAGTGGGGCAGAGAGACAGTATAGGGTTAAGACACTAGTATTGCATACGATTAACCCTGGCTCAATTTTCAGCAGCTCACATGGTTCTGTTAGTTCTGGAGAAGTGATACCTGAGCACAGAGCCAGGAGTAAACACTGAGCAAGGAGGCAGCCAAGAGTTAGCCCCTGAGCACAGAGCAAGGACTAAGTTCTCCAAGTGTGATCTATAAAACAAGCAAAACTTAGTTAATAAGTAATAATAATAGTAATAATACTGTGCATAACCCTCCTAGTTTGTCTGATTATATAAATAATATTTTTGTAGATATATAGGTAACATCAGACTTGACACATGCTAATTGTTCTTTGTTTTATTCTTTTAGTCTTCTAAATTATATGAAGACTAAATTATTTTAGTCTTCTAAATTATGCATGCTATTGACTTACTTTTATGTATTCTTCCATTAATTTCTTCTTTAAAAAGTTTAACATAATTTTAAGAAATAGCCTCATGATTTTCATGTGGGTGAATTGTAATATCAAAATAGTTTTGTATTGATTTTTATTCATGTTGGGCTCAAGATTTGTTACTATAAATGCTTTTTAATATTATTGAATATTTCAAGATTTTTGTTTTGTTTCCAATTTGGGACACAACCACCTGTGCTCTGGCTTATTTGTGACTCTGTGCCCAGGGATCACTCCTAGTGATGCTTGTGGGACCCTATGCCATGTAAGAATTAAACTGGAGTTAGCCACAGGCAAGGCAAGTGCCTTAACCCTTGTATTGTCTCCCTGGTCCCTCATTGAAGGGTATTTCATGATTTATTGATTAGACAGCTTCTAATATAATATGGCACTTTAGCAAAGGAAGTTGTCTAGTATGAGCTATCTAATGAAACTTGCTGCTATGGTGAAAAGTTCTGTATCTGTATGTCTAATACGGTGCCCATGAGCCAAAAATAGTTATTGAACTTTTGAGAAAAAGTTGATTCAATTAAGGAACAGCAGACTTTTGTTTATTTATTCTAAATTTAAAGGATCACATGTGGACACTTCAATGGAAAGGGTAAGATGTAAAGCCCTTATTTGAATGATCAAAATTGATTCTTTGACAGGGAGGAGGACATGTAGCTTTTAATTCATCTTTTATAATTTGATCTCCTAGGTGATATTAAGATATCATTTCATTCCCAGAGATATCCGACTAGAGATATGGGCCTTAAGTTTGGTGTTGGGGTTCTGTGATGCTACTTAGCTATGAGGGAACCACCAAAGTCATACCGTGTCAATCTGATGGGGGATGTAATGCAGTTGGTGAACATGAGCAGGGAGAGTATCTTGATGATCATGTTGTTCAACCCTTTGAGTTTTCTCCCTGGGCTAAGTTTTTAAATTTGGTTAGCAGCCCAGTGAAGAGTGATCCCTGAGCATGTTTCCAGGAGAAAGACTGGAGCAACACCCGGTATGATCCAAGAAAAATAACAAAAACAAAGGGAAGAAGGTCTGGGGAGATGGCTGAGGAGTTTTCAGCACAGACTTTGCATTCAGGAATCCAGTATTCTTTCCTAGACAATGCATGGTTCCCTGTCTCCCACCAGAACTGGTCTCTGAGCACTTCCATCTATGCCCACCTCCAAAAATTAATAAAAATAAATAATTTTTTTTATTTGGGAATTTTTATGTGTTCTGAAGAACTGGTTAGAGAGATTCAGCACTATACACTAACTTTTTCTGTTTTGTGATGAAATTTAATCGACTTTCTTGCAATTAAACCTAACATTTAGGTGAGCCTCTGTCAAAAAACAGAACTTTGCTTGACTGTAATTTAATTGGTCAACCATGAATAAATTGGTTCATAATATCGAATGACATACTATTGTTTTGTAGATATCATGTGTTAATATACTTTTAAAAAATATACATTCTAAACACAACAATATACATTTTTGTGTGGTAGCACATCTGTAGTTCTTATTTTATTAAGAGAAAACATTTCCTGCCCTATGTGACTTTTGTCAACATTGCTATATTTTTTTAAAGGTTAGATTTTATAAAAAGTAAAATATTTGCGACTTCTTCTGAATTCTAATTCTGCTATAGTTAGCACTTGAAATGATTCTGTTCGCTTCCCTCCAACTGATTTGATATCAAACTGTCTCAACTAATCATGACACTCTCAAAACAACTGCTTAGAAGGAAGCTTTCATTTTTCTCTACTGTATTTCTTTACAGAGGGATTCAGGAAACTAGTTTCTAGTTCTTGCTGGCACAAGTTTGGGCTTTGGATAGCCATTTCAATTTCTAAACCCTACCAGTTCAATATGCAAATATGGACAGCTTGAGTAGCAGAGACTGTAATCCTATTATAGTCTCAGATTTATCTGAGTCCGTAGAAATCCTGATTAGCCTTGTTAATCACCTGGCTTCATTCTTAGATATTATGAGTATTTCTGCAGTTTCATATCCTTCCATGTGAGAAAAGATGATTTTGACTACAGCTGCTTCCAGGACTCTCTCTGTCAGAGAAATGTCACAGCATAATCTGTTCTATTTCTGAGTTTTGATTTTTGTAATACATAGTTAGAGTAGATCATATTTTGCTGCATTACAGTTATAGTTCGATTTTAAATGGGAATCTACATAAAAGTTTTTTGTAACATGAATTCTATATAATTTGCGTTCATGTCATCCTACAAAATAAGCACAAATGTTTTCCTGTTTAATTGCAGTTTTATATATAAGCAATGGATTTTTTAAAATTTTTTCAAGTGTTTATAGCCATTTAATATATTTGATGAAGAACTGAGGACTGGAGAACATATGAATGCTCTGGCAAGATTATTTCTAAACACCATGAAGTGTTAAATGAGTTGTTTTGGGGCCAGGTTGATGACTCAAAGCACTAGAGCACAAGCTCTGCATGTAGAATCCAATGGTGTGCTCTCTGGCACCACAGAGAACCCTGAGCTCAATGGAATCAAAACCTGAATACTGAGCTAGGAGTAATTCTCTAGCACCACTAAGTGTGACCTAAAATATACATATATATTTGGAACATATATATATTATATACATATATATATATATATATGTGTATATGTATATACACACACATATATATAATATATTTTATAAATATGTTTTTGCAAGTATATATTTCTGGGTTCAGCCATAATTTTTCCAATTGAGACTTCATTTTCTTCATCTATAAAAAGCCAGCAAATTATGCTTCTAAATACAAATTATTGTTTTTAATTTAATTTAATAACATATGTTAACTGTTGCCAAAAGTTACTATATCTATTACTATATGGGCATTATTTAGTTGCTGAGAAATAAATGAAAGAAATAACAGTCATTTTTCTTGTCAATTTTATTCTGTTAAGATGTAGTCCTATTACACAGTTTTAAAAAAAAGATTCTCTAAAATTGTTGAATAAACAAAGAGTAGAAGGTTTTCAGACCAAAGTTACCTAAATTAAGTGTCTCAATATTAACTTTATGGCAATAATTAGTAAAAAAATGATATTTTCTTTAAGAAATTTTAATAAAAATAAATTATATTTAATAAAATAAATTATATTTAATAAAATAAAGGACTGCTTTTGTAATATTTCAACATGGGTAACTTAGGCTGTGTTAAAGCTAAAATGAATTTTTATTAAACATTCATTAAATTTGTACCTCTCATGCATGAGGCTCTGTGTTTAATCCCCAGCACCACAAACAAAAAAGTCACTGAAAAATATTAGAAATTTTAAACCTAAAGGATCATGGAAAAATGCAATAATTAAAGCCATTTGAGTGTAATATTTCTGCTAAAAATGTAATATGAAAGATTAAGGACTGCACATGCATTCACACTCCTCTCACCTAGGATTTGGGGTTACTTCCCATATCTCCAAGGAAGTGGAGCATAATAGTAGTAGAAATACTTTGTCAGTTCTGGACTGGCCTTTATCAGGCAGGCATCTTTCCCTGGACATAATCACATGTCTGTGATTATGTCAGCTGAAAATTGTAGGTAATGACAAAATATAAGCATTTTCTTGATATCAAAGAATTACATTTGTAATACAGTGATTCAACAGAAAGAATAACCATGACACAGGGAGACTAAAATTGGGGTCTTAGAGGGAAAAAGTGGAAAATAGGCAAGTGATTAAAGAAGAGTTCAGTTCTTTTAACAAACTAAACCATTATCAACTAACAAAATTGGTTACTGATTCTGTTCTGTAGCACCAAGTATATTATTACTTGTTGATCCAGATCAGAGCTTCTTAAGTGTTTTCCAGTTTTCCCTTTTTACCCAATATAGTAATACAACCCTGAGTCTATAGGTAAAGAAAATAAGCTCAAGTCAAGCATTTAATGATAACAAGTAAAATAAATTTATTTTAAAAATAATCCCCACAGTCAGTTACATTACTGTGGTAACAACGCAGTTTAAGAAGCTAGGATCCAGATTGAATTCTCATGGATTTTTTTTCATAATTTTCTCTCTTCTTTTTTCCTTTCCCCTTTTCTCTTTTCTCATTCTATTTTTCCCTTTCTCTTTCTTCAACATCTGAATACTATAGACTGGCCAAAATAAATGGATGTAAGTCATGACACTCCATCTGAAATCCTGTTTAAAATCTTTATCCACAAAATTGAAATATAACAACATTGTGTTGGTTGTAGGACATCATGTTACAAAAATTAGGTAATGCTATAATAGCAAAAATATGTAAAACTTAAGAAAGGAAGTTCCTTGCCAAGTTGCACAAACATGTATGACTGTCTTATTACTTAAATCTGCATTAACTGGTGAAGGAGAATTCCTAAAGATTTTTTCTTTGAGCAGATCAAGTGACCCCAAGTATGTTAATTTTTTAATGTAAAATTTGCAATTTTGGTACGTAATATTGTTTTTTGTTATTAAAGCTTGAAGAAATGACCTGTTTTAAATATCATAAGAAAACTGCTATTTGGGGAGAATGCATTTTGCATTTACAGAAAAAAAGTAGCATTCTGATTTTAAAAATCTAAGATAAAAGATCTACTTCAACACTTTATCAATGTGCTACCTTTTTATGTTTTAAGTTTTTCAGTATAAAATTAATTTATATATATACGGAATGACTATACAGAAATTGCATTCCACTCTGCTTAAAACATCACCAATCTTATTTTGTATTATTTTCCTGTCAACCAGAGAAGAGAACCAGCAAGGGAGCTGACACAACTGAACATGAAGAAAACAATGAGGACATACAGGCAAGTGGGGGTCAAAGTAGAATACTAAGTAAAAGAGAGGAGAGGACTTCGCTGGTACCATTGAAAGTCACTAGATCACAGTCAGGGAGGAAAATAGGTTGTTTAACAGAGTCTTTATCCTGCTGGTCTGACTGATCACCTGAGACTGGTGCTCCTAAGCTGTGTTACGGGATGTAAGAAAACAGGAAAAGATGAAACTTTGTAATGCTGTAATTTGATTGTGTTATGACCTGAATATAAGTTCCTCCAAAATGCATATATTCAAGTCCTATCAATCAATGTTATAGTGCCCTGTAAGAACTCTGTAGGTTGCATATTTCACATAGGTAGATGTGAAGTGACCTCCTGCAGGTCACTTCATAGATAAGGGGGTAGTCTAAATGTGGCAGTTTATCTGACCATGTATTCTGTACTAGCTGGTATAAATATTCTCTCAAGCTACCACAATCATCGTGGGACTAGCTAGATCTTACCAGCATATTTGCCTGGCCACGTTGGATCTCTAAGTAATTAGAACAGAGAGAAATGCTGTTTGCCTCCAAGCAAGCAAGCATGGCTCCCTGATAACTCAAAGGCAACTAAAATACAAAACTACCGTGAAGCAGATGAGACTTGTGAAGGCTTAGAGAAATATTTAACTGGCATTAGTATTAGTCTTTGGTACTGAGACATGCCATCTCAGAAACCGCCTTCTCTACCCTATAAAAGCATTTCCAGGCAGATCTTGGCTCAAAATATTAGCATACAATAAGCCTAGGTGAGGTGCTGGGAGAAATTACCTAAGGGCATTTAACCCTTCCTGCTTCCCATAATAGAGGGAGGTCTGAGTTACAGGGGTATAAAACCAGCCTGCTTCCTCTCGCGCTCTCTCTCTCTCTTTTTGGGCTCTCTCTTTGTGAGCTTGCACCCTTCTTGGGAGTCTTATCTTTTTCTCCTTTTTTACAGGACCTTAACACGTGGTGGCCGCCATCTTGGCCTACACGTGTCTGGGGTTCTAGCTGGGAATCCTAAGCACAGGGTTTTTCCTATTGCTGACTTATATGCTCCTGAACCTGTGATAAGTAAAGCCTTTTAAAACTGCATCGGATTCCTGAGTCTTCATCCATTCCCCGCCGGCTTCGGAGGTAGGAGGGAACTCGCTTCCCGGCACTGTTGGGGGCCCAGCAGCTTCTCCCCCACATCTGGCGTCCCTGGGTGGGCACCCCTGTATCTGGAGGTCCCACCAAGATGTTGATGAACTTTTCCTGAAGCCGAGAGCGGCATTTAAACCATGAGTTAAAGTGAGTTGCCTCCTGGAGGTTTTTTCTTTGTTCTGGCTTCATCTGTTTCTTCAGGTGCTAGTAAAAGTGGTGACTTTTGTAACTCCTGCTTTTCTTCCAGAGAGTCATGAAATTAAATCTAGCAAACAAATTTTAAAGCTTGATGATAACCTAGAGGAAGAAAAGAAACTTCCAGAGGAGGCTGACTCTCAAACTGAAAATCTGCCCAGAGTTAATACCTCCGAAGGCAGAGATGCCCCTCTGATGGAGACTGAATCGCAAGTTGAGGGCTTCCCTAAAAATTCTTACAAACTCTGATAAAGAGGAAGGGAGGAAAAGAATAATTTTCCAAGTCTGTCCAGGCCTCAAAAGCCTTGTAGTTCCTCCATTTCTCAATTTAATAGTCAAAGAGCAAAGCTCTGGAAGCTTCACAACAGTCCTCATGACTATTCTTTGTTTTGGCCTTTTCTGATGCTAACTCTTGTGATTTTTTGTGATAAAACTGCACCTCCCCCAACGGGAACAGAGTGCAAGTTCTGGAAAGCAAGTTGTTAAGTTTAAAGTAGAGGCTTTCCTGAACCTTTGGTTTAAGGAAATGAAAAGGCAGATTTCTTGGTGGCATCTTTACTTAATTCAGCTGGAAAAGACCTTTAGGCTCAATCTACAGTTGCCTGCCACCTTCATAAGTACCCTAGCTTTCCATAAAAACAAACCGGACTAAATTGTCCACTTTTTATTTGTCTGTGCTCCGTCCCATGTGGCTGGACGTTTGAAGACAAGTTATTTCATTGGATATTTTTGGCAAATGATTTCTGGCAAATGGATAGTTTTGGCAAATGATTTATGGCAAAAATTATGGCTAAAGACAAAGTGTTAAATGTGCTCAAAAAACTTTCAAAATTTGGTTACTAAAGCAACAAATACAGGTATCTTTAACATTATTCACCTTATAATTATCTCAAGGAGAGCCACTGGAAAACATGGATGCAGACTCAAAAACCAGTTAATTCACCTATCTAAGTAAAAATTAATTATAAATGGCTAGCAGGTCTAAAAAACACCTACTTTCTTTCAATACAGGTTTAAAAACACCTAATTTCTTTCAATATAAAGTCTTAAACTTAAATTGCAAACTGCTGTTCAAACATCCCAGGTTGGTTCATTTTTAATAACGATAATCTTGCTTTGCAGCCTGTTGACATTGCTCCATCTTAATAACAATAATTTTTCTTTACAGCCTGTTGATCTTGGTTCATCTTTAATAAAAATAACCTTACGTTGCAGCCTGTTGATGCTTTAGCTGGAGATAACCCCTTTCTAAAAAAAAAATATATGTATGTATATATATGTGTGTGTGTATATATATATATATATATATATATATATGTATGTATTTTCTAAGTGCTTAATGTGTAAGTGTCTAAATGTTTCCTTTGCTGCTTTGAAGTGTTTAAAGGTGAAAGCAACTGAATAACCCTCAAGGAGAAGATATTTTGTAAGAATTTTCTAAGGTTTTTATATATAGGAATGACTAATGGAGAATTTTTTAAGGTTTTGAAGAAAAATAGACCGCTGTGTATGATGTTCAGTGTCAAGGTTTTAGAAACTAATAAGTTTTCTAATGTTTTGTTTACAGGTAAAAAAATAAGAAAATAAAAAAATTAAAAAGCAGAAAAAAGGGTTAAATCCAAGTATAGTGCTCAATATCAAAATCTGCCACAGTGATACAGTGAATGCTTTTGTTCAGAGATTTAGAGGAAAAGAACTTGGCTGCTGCAGATTCCTTCTATGATGCTCAAGGCTTTGGACTCTGATCACAGTGATCATTACACAAGTTTGCCAAATCAATGAAAGAAGTTTTTTCTAATGATTCTGTTCACAGGATAAGATATTGGAACACAGTAAACTTGCGCTACAGTGCTCAATACTCCAAGACTCCTAAAACAGTGATACTAAAATTTAATAATTTGCAAAAAAAGTTTTTCCTAATGTTTCCTTTCACAAGGTGTTGAAAATTCTTCATGTTCTTAAATTCCTGCCAAAGCCCTAACTAATATCTCCATTTGATATTAATCTTGAAAAGTGTTTTTGTCTCGCCAAAAATTAAGCTACAGGTACAGTTATAGGTGCCAGTATTCCCTTGCTGAAGAATCCCTGCAAGACGCCTACACCAATGTGCTGGACACCTGTTCCAGCACTCGAGACTCTTGTTCCAGTGTTCCTGAGACCCGATCCAGTGTTCCTGATATTTCAACGAGTTCCTGACAACTGCTCTCCAGAAACTCATAGTCATATGATCACCGCTATTGCTGTTCCAGAGGCTGTTCTTCAGACCTTTCTCCAAAAATGTGACTTTACTTAAAAATAAGGCAAACAGGCTCTCACAAATTATGGACAGTGCACACTATGGTTCATCATAATCAGACAGCTAGAAACACTTTGTCATGAACTTTGCTTTGGGTCCAAAAAAAAGTTAGGATCCTAAAGTAACATGTATTATCATTTTGTAATTGGAATTGATTTTTCTTACGTTAATTTTCTATCTGTTACTAAATATTTTGTACTTTTTCAATTTTTTATAGTAAACTAATCAGGGGGAGTTGTTGCAGGACTCCTCTAAGAGCCTATGCATCTGCTCTGATTGCCTCCTGCAGGTCACTTTGTAGATAGGGGGGTGTAGTCTAAATGTGGCAGTTTATCTGGCCATGTACTAGCTGGTATAAATATTCTCTCATGTACTAGCTGGTACTAGCTGGTGTAAATATTCTCTCATGCTACCTCAATCATCATGGGACTAGCTAGATCTTACCAGCACATTTGCCTGGCCACGTTGGATCTCTAAGTAATTAGAACAGAGAGAAATGCTGTTTGCCTCCAAGCAAGCAAGCATGGCTTCCTGATAACTCAAAGGCAACTAAAATACAAAACTACCATGAAGTAGACGAGACTCTTGTGAAGGCTTGGAGAAATATTTAACTGGCATTAGTATTAGTCTTTGGTACAGAGACATGCAATCTCAGAAACCCCCTTCTCTACCCTATAAAAGGCATTTCCAGGCAGATCTTGGCTCAAAACATTAGCATATAATAGAGCCTAGGTGAGGTGCTGGGAGAAATTACCTAAGGGCATTTAACCCTTCCTTTTTCCCATAATAGTGGGAGGTCTGAGTTGCAGGGGTATAAAACCAGCCTGCTTCCTTTTCGCGCGCTCTCTCTCTCTCTCTTTGGGCTCTCTCTTTGTGAGCTTGCACCCTTCTTGGAAGTCTTGTCTTTTTTTCCTTTTTACAGGGCCTTAACATGTGGTGGCCGCCATCTTGGCCTACACGTGTCTGGGGTTCTAGCTGGGAATCCTAAGCACAGGGTTTTTTCCTATTGCTGACTTGTATGCCTGAACCTGTGATAAGTAAAGCCTTTTAAAACTGCATCGGATTCCTGAGTCTTCATCCATTCCCTGCTGGCTTCAGAGGTAGAAGGGAACTCGCTTCCTGGCACTGTTGGAGACCCGGCACTGCCGGGACCCCGGCAGCGTTCCCGACAGGTAGAATTTTTATGAATGTGTTTAGTGATTTTTTTTTAATAAAGGTTCCCTAGCTTCCTTTACTGTGTGAGGTTCTAAGAACTCCACAACTTGTGAAAGGGTGCTCAGATCACATAAACATCTCCGTCTTAGACTTCCAGTCTCCAGAGCTTGAAGAACTAATTTTCTGATATTTATAAGTTACCCATTGTGTGCCATTTTATTATACAAACTGATATGGACTAAGCATAAATATTTTAGCATCACATCTAAATTGGTACCAAACCTGAGATGTTTTACACATATAACTTCCTTCCCCACTACTAAGCAGTATCTTAAAAATTCTTGGTCTATCTAAATATTTCATGCCCTAAACTAATGCTTGGCAATTTTCTTATGGGAACAAGTTTTGTGTAGGAAAAGTCAATACATACTATTAGAGTCTCAGGTGTTGGACTGTCAGGTAATAGTTGGAGCTTAGGGAATGCTCACATGTGTTATTTATCACAGAGGCTCATGTGAACAATTCAGTGTATATAATAACCTAAGTTTTTGTTAACTTCCTTGCAATTTCCAAGCTTTGAGGTTACTTGTGATAGATTCAAGCTATGAAATTATATTAGAGATACTTCAATATACAGATGGTCATTTTTCTTTTTTGGTTTTAACTTAATTTAGTCTAGTCAGCATGTGACTTTGGGAGGCACATTGCTACTGTGTGTGAATTTCACCTTTGCATTCAGGTGGATCTGTTACAATGAAAATTTCACAGTAGTGTTCTCTGTCTCCTTGCCTTCATTTAAGGTGACACATTGATCAAAGGTGGCAAAGCATGAAATTATAGCCAGCTGTAAAAATGTCACATGCTATTTCAAAGTCCTCCTGCAGCTGGAGAATTTTCTGATTATCTGGACCCACCATGGGAATTAAAATTCAGTGTGTCTGACATTACAGCATGTTTTAACAAGAGCACAATTATATTCCTACCCTGTTCCAATATAGATTTGCCTGGTTAAAATTGTTAGACAAGTCCATGGAGGATAGAAGCTGTCACCAAGCATCAGCTCACACAGGAGAGTAACATGAAGTCAATGGTTCCTTCCTTTACGTGAATCTTTAATTGTATTTTATTTGGAAAATATGTATTCCTATTCCTGGGGCAAGACCTAACACTAAGAAAATTAGCCATTCATCTTTATATTTTATCCTTTACCTTTTATGTTATATATATATATATATATATATATATATATATATATATATATATATCGTTACCTTTAATATAAAAGAAACAACTAATTCTTTCTCTATTAAAAATGCAGGAAAAAACCACACAAATGAGAAAACTCTAGGACAAGTGCACCAATTACCGAAATCATAAAAATGGATATTTCAAAAGTATATATTTTTATTTTTAAAAAATATTTTATTATATCACTATTAGATATACAATTACAAGATGTTCATGTTTGAATTTTGGTTCTACAGTGTTCCAACACCCATCCCTCCACCTCTGCCCATCATCTCCCATCACTAATGTCCACAACTCCCTCCCTTCCCCGAGACTGCCTCCATGGCAGGTTCTTTATCTCCTTTCTCTCTTTCTCTCTCTCCTTTCTGCTTGCTTTCTTACACATTATAGATTGTAATATATTCTAGAGCATGATTGGTTCCACTAGTTTGATATAGCGGGTCTGGACCTCAAAAAGTGGCGGCTATTATGGTGAGCGATTCTCATCAAGGCTCCTTCTGAGGCCCTACAGGGGTGATCGGTCCATTCCCAAAACCCATCTTGCCTCCTGGGAGCCTCATGGTCAGTTGAGCTAGGGGAGAGCCAGATGGCAGCTCTCCCCCATGCATGCGTCTGAGTCTCTGTCTGCATCCTGGCCAAGAGCCCTGAGGCAGGTTGTGGGTGGGGCCACCAGGCCTCTGGGACAGGTCAGAGAGGGGAAGGGGGACACCAGCTCCATCTCTAGGAATGCCTGGTGACTTCTGCCTTCGAGAGCTGCCTACCTGGGCTCAAACTTGGCTGCTTTGAGCTGGTTTTGAGATCAGCATCTCTCTTGTGTGGGTTCTTATGAGCTGTGGGGTGGACCATAATAATGGTGGCTATTATGGTGAGAGAGTCTCATCCGGCTGCTTCTGAGGCCCTACAGAAGTGATGGGTCCACTCCCAAAACCCATCTTGCCTCCGGGGAGCCTCATGGTCAGCTGAGCTAGGGGAGAGCCGGATGGCATGTGTCTGAGTCTTTCATCTTTCTCTCTATCTCTATTTCTCTCCCTGTATTTCTCTCTTCTCCTACAGCTTGTGACTTGCCTTACGATTTATGATGCAATTATCTATGTGTATATTCAGTAGTGATTTCTAATGTGATATTATAGTTCCTCATTCCCCATCAACCTCCCCAGTTTGTTACAACTACAATTATCATTTTGTTGTACAGATGTGAAAGATCCTGGGAAGGACCTGGTCCTAGCCTATTTTGTTATCTAAGCTTCTTTGGGGCTGCACACTGTTCTTCCTATGTCAGACCATCCACCATCCAGGGCCCACAGGGCAGGAGTCCTGGGGATGTAGACAAGCTTATCTCCTGTCTGCCACCTGCCAACGTAGCCGGGCACCACAGCCATACTTGAAACACCTCAAGGGGCAGGTGGCCCTTCAAAAATATATTTTTAAGATTGCAAGCTATATATCATGGACAATTTTAAAAAGTTCCTTCTAGCTTCTATTTTTATTGACAAATATTTACCTTGCACCTACTGAAGACTATGTTGTTTGTTAGGTTCTAGGGCACAATAACTACATAACTAGGGTTCGTACTTTCATGAAATTCACAGCCTAACAGAACAAAGAAAAATGTAAATAGAAATTCTTTCTATGAAGGAAAATAATTAGAAAGCAATTACAAGTTTAAATTATAGGAATCTCCCATATTATGGGTTCAATATGTCATAACACCAACTACAGAAAATTAAAGTCTTCAAAAAGGAAATATCAATTCTTAGTAGTTTAATCCAATCAGATTAATCAGATTAGCTTGCAGAGCCTGGCAAGCTACCCGTGTTGTATTTGATATGCCAAATACCAGTAACAATTATAGATCTCATTCTAGAATGGACTGAGACTCTTTATGTTCCTGGAGCAAGCAGATGCCCTTGGGCTCTACTAGCATGAGACAGGACATATGAAGATGTTACTGGGGCCGCTCGAGCAAATCGATGATGAACGGGAAGACAGTGATACAGTGATTAATCCAATCAAATATTTGACTGAATTCCTAACCCAGCATCCAGGTATATAATTCCATTAATTTTGTTGTAAGAACACCACATGTTCTGAAGTTCTCCCTATTTTTCCCATGCCCTGGCTGACTTAAAAGTATGCCCTGTTTATATAAATTTAACTTAAATTTGCTAGTTCTCTTGCCTTATATTAAAGATTTACATCACAATCATTTGTGAATGCTTCTTAATAAGTGCTAAAGAAAGGGAGGGCATGTCGGGATGCTTCTTACAATGGGAAGAGTAAGTTACTGCTTTGTTTCCCCTTCAAGGAGGAAATGAAATACAAAATCTGGTGTACCCTTTGGGAAAACATATTCTTCATTTGAGTGCATAACTCTAGTTGATTTACTGTGACCAAAAAAACTGTTAGTTTTGAATGTGATGCTGGAACAAAAGGCATTAATGTAAACCAAGACTAAAATCTAAGCTGTTCTGCCACTTAACTGTTTTGATCCAGAAGGTTCCATGTCAATGAATGGCACAAAGAAATGTCATTGGTATATAGAGTGTTCTTTGGAGTCTTTGTCAAGCCTGGCAAAGACTAATTGAAGTTTCATCAATAAAAAAAAAAATTGGAGCTGGGTAATGTGGGATAAGTAACATTATCTCTACAATTTTGTCAGTGTTGTTGATCATATCTGAGAGGAAAGTTTCGGCTTCATTGATTTCTGGCCAGCTTTTTACCACCTGTGTAATTTTGGTTCAATTTATTCTTGGTCTAGGTCTTTTTTTTTTTTTTTTTGTAGACAAATTGTCTAAGAATCTCTTTTTCTTCCAATAGGAATTTAAAACTACATTTTCCTTCAAGAAATACAACTTAGGTCATGTTACTAATTTTGGTCAAATCATCTTTAGTCTTACTTGATTCTGTTTTTGGGGGGACCATACCCAGCAATACTCAGGGATTATTCTTTCTCTGATCTCAGGAATCACTCTGAAAGATGCACGGGGGATCAAATCCAGGTCACCCACATGCAAGGCAAGCTCCTTACCCACCATACTATATCTCCAGCCCCAGTCTTAACATTTTATACTTAGTTTTTAAAACTAGATGTAAATCTCGATTAGAAGAGTGTAAAATATATACTATAATTTTCATGTTGTTGTTTTATACTAGTGTTGGTTTGCCCAGATCCTGTCTTGTGTGGTTCTAGTTTTTTACATATTTTTGCATTATATTTTCTTAATATGTTTATCATTTAATCGTAATGGCTCTATGTGCTTCTACTAATATATTTTTTGCTTCTACTAATATATTTTATATTATTTTTTTCTATTCATATATGTACTCTAGAATTTTTCTTTATTTGGTTCATGTGATGTGACTGTTACCTTATTTCCATACATTTACTTTCCATCTACCTTAATATATATATATATATGCATAACATGTATCTACATACAGGTTATAACTGAATATTTTTCTTTACTACTGTCTAATGATTGTCATCTTTTGATAAGATTTTTAACAAGTACATGTTATATGATACTACTGAAATAATTGTGTTAATCTGATATTTTCTATTTGTTTTCTGAAGTATTAACTTTTTCTTACCCCTGTTTTTTCTTGTACCACCTCATTTTTCATAGCAAAAAAATTGTCATTTTGATACCTATTTATAATTTAGAAAAAATTTTCACTTATTTTTTAGGGGCTGTTCAAACATGAATCTTATAAACAATTTGAGTTAATAGTTTATTTTAGACATAGAAACTTTAATATAGTTTTTCTTTAATAGTTTTTCTATTCCTTTTTTTAAATAATTAAGTGCATTTTATAGATGATTTAATAAACTCAATGAAATGATATTAAAGACATTGCAATAATAGTTTCTTTGATTATTTTAAATCAAATAGAAAAAACAAGTTTACAGTGTTTTATATTTATCCACACTTAGTCATTCATCTTTATTTTTTTATCCTGCATATTTGAGCTACCATCAAATGTCAAGATTGAAATCCTTTGATAATCTATTTATGGCATATTTAATAAAAATATAATTACTTAAACATTGTTTACCTGTGAATGTCTTTATTTTCCTCGACTTTTATCTGAGATATAAATTGTGGTTGACTTTACATTTTTTTTCAAACAATATGAAAAAGGCATGTCAATGATTTCTGAATTCTAGTGTTTCTGATGAGAACTTAGTCATTAATTATTCAATTAATTATTATGGAAGGAAAAACATTGTTTCCTTATGCATGATTATTTGCTTTTTTATTGTTGCATTCAGGGTTTGGCTTATTTTTAAATATTTGTCTTTAATCTGTGGGAGTATGAGGTATCCAATGTTGAACCATTTGTCCCTGGTGGAGGATTTTTAGCTTCTTGACTATTTAGTTTAACATTCTTTTTCTCCAAAGTCAGGAAGCTCTAGGCAATTGTTTTTACAAACTCAGTTTTCTCTCATTTACTGGGACTCCTCTTACGTACCTGTTGTTGGATGCTAGTTTATCAGTCTTTGGGACTCTATTCCTTTTCAAACATAGCATTTTATATCCATAAATTGGATAAGTTAGATTGATCCACCTTAGTTTGATTATACTGCTATTTAAAATATGATGTGACAATTGTTTGGGTTTTAGTATTTTGCAGTCTTTATTTTATTTTGGGTTTTACTCATTTGGTTATTATAATTTTCAACTTCAGCAGTATTCATTTATTCTATAACATTAACACTTCTTGTTTTCTTGTACATATATTCCTTTAATGTTTAAACATGACTTATTTTATTTTATTTATTACTAAGAGGCTACATTGGCACGTGATAGGGTCCAATGGAAATGTTACTGGGGCCCGCTCGAGCAAATCGGTGAATAACGGGATTCAAGTGATCAAGTGATTATTAAGAGGGGTTCCCAAGTGGTGTTAAAGGGCTTGAGGGCCACACCAGAAACACTTGGTCGCCAGAGGGCTCAAGGATATAGGGTTGCTTGGGTCCTGTGATGTTTTGGACAGCAAGGTTCACCCAGGTGTCAGGGTTTCTAAGATCACACCTGGTAATACGCAGGATGGAAACATAACTTCTGAAAATTATTGAACACAACAAAAATTTCTGCTTAAATATATTTCTTATTTGCAAAATCTGCACTACCCATAGCCTCTATTGACTATATTATTCTATGAGATTACATCACATTTTATGCTTATTTGCAAGTTGAATAGTCTTTTGTTAAAAACTGGATGTGATCCATAATATACTTATTCTGAAATATAAAATAATTGGTGTTTCTGCTCAGTTTAATGTTTTCCTTCCTATTTTGTTTAGCCTGACATCCAGGGATTGCATCTTGCAACCACATACATCAACAATCAACCAATGATCAGACATTGTGCAGTGATCAGATTTTCATATTTTGCAGACAAATCTGGGTCTGTTTATAGAAAACATATAACATCCACACAGTTTTCTAGTCTATTCCAGCATTTACCTTCCACGTGTCCTTTCAGATTTCTGCCAGTGCATGCATTCTCTCAGTCAGTAAGGGTAAATTAAAAATGAATCTAATTCTTCTAAATTGTTTGATTCTTGAACTTTCTCTATACAAATGGCAGGTCTTCTTGATAGACTCAAATGAGGTTCAAATGAGACTGAAGTTAGCAGAACTGAAGGATTTTCTCATATATTTCCTATTAAGTTTGTATTTTACTGACTGACACCATTCAACTTGTGCATTTGACCTCTATAACGAGTCATGAAAACAACTTTTTTTTCTTTTTTAGGTAACACCCGGTGATGCTCAGGGGTTACTCCTGGCTCTGCACTCAGGCATTAATTCTGGCAGTGCTCAGAAGACCATATGGGATGCCGGGGATCAAACCCAGGCCGGCATGGGCTGGCCGCATGCAAGGCAAATGCCCTATCTGCTGGACTATCGCTTCAGCCCCATGAAAAAAAACTTTTTTATTCAAAGAAGTTTCTACTTTATCTGGACATCACACACCAGCCATCCTGGGGAGTTATGTGAACATGGTAAGACAAAAATGCTGTGTCTACTAAGGATCTTTATTTTCTTCTGGATATTTCTCACAAATAAAGACTTTTTTGGCTTCTTACTTACTTTCAGTAGTTTTCAAGACTATCTACACAAATGTAATATTGTAAGTTTTTATTGGGAAGGGTAATAGTGAGTTGATGCACTTTTTGTATGCCATTGACATACACTTTGTCATATACATTGACATATACATTTTTGAAAACTGCCAGTGAAAATGTGTCTTATTTACAATGCTAAATGAGGTTACTATTGTTAACATGAAAGTGGATTTTCCTGTGCTAGAGGGTTCTTGAGAATTGCATGAAAGATTTGCATACAAAACTCGTATGAAATGAAGTTATTATGCAGAAAAGGAAGATGACTCCAGGTCCATCCCAAGATGTCTGCCATCTGTGAATAATGTCCCTGTCCTGTCTCCAATGGTGCCTGGTCCAGTGTACTACATCTGTTCAGCTTCTCCTTACCTGATCGGGTGAATGAAAGGGAGATGGCAAGAGAGCAAGTAAGCCAAGAGAAAGCCACCCTAGCCCCAGCTGTGTCAAAGTAATCTGGCATTCTCCACCTTAGCTCCAGCTGTCTCACTGCAATAAAAAATAGTATAAACTTATAGTAGATATATTTTACAGATCTGTAAAATATTCACAAGGGTCAAAAAATATGGAACAATATGTGACTATTGTTGCTCAAATTGAATGAGAAAAGATTATTTAATGAAAAGTAGAAGTTCTTATTACCTGCACATCTGGAAGAAATTAAATAAAATATTAAGTATACCAGATATCAATTACATAACAAACCTGAATGGAATAAAAATTAAGTCAATAATGCTAAAGTAGAAGAAAATATTTGATTGAGAGGCAAGTAACAGTTTCTTTAAGTAGACTAGAAACACTGGGACTCCCTTTATAATTCCTAAAGAAAGTGGAAAAATATCACTTTAATATATAAAAAAGACAAAATTAGATGGAACTTGAAATGCACAGTAAGTCAAATTTAATCAGAACAAACCAATAGAGGAAAAAATAATCGTGCCAAAAATTGATTATGATAGACAATTGAGGCATTGCCTTTTAAGTTTTTTTTTTATTCTTTTAACTTTTTGTTTTTGGACCAACCCAGCTGAACATAGGTCTTTCTCTTGCCTCCATAATCAGGAGCCACTCTTAGCAGGACTCAGTATAATACAGGATGCTGGAGATTGAGGCTGTATCAGATACTTACAAGACAAACACCCTATCCACCCTACCCACTGTACTATCTCTCTAGCCCCAGGCCTTTTTAAAAGAGTGCCATACTTAGAAAGGTAGTCACTTAGCTATCAGTGTGGCTGAAGATAACTTTTGAGATTAACCTCTGCTACATCACAACTCTCATAACCACTGATAATGATTTGATAGTATATTAGGATAGTATATTACTAATCTACCTAATAGATAAACAGAAGCTTGTCCAAAGTTGCTTTTCCTATAAAATTCTCCTTCCTATATGTTTATTTTCACAGGTCTAACGCGAGCATCTTGGTCTGAAAGCTCTACCTACTTTTCTATTTCTTTTTATCTTCTTTTAAATATTTTATTATACCCCAATTAGGCATAAAATTACAAGATGTTCATGTTTGAATTTTGCTCCTACAGTGCTCCAACACCCCTCCCTCCACCCCTGCCCATCTCCCATCACCAATGTCCCCACCTCCCTCCCTTCCCGAGCCTGCCTCCATGGAGGTTCTTTATCTCCTTTCTCTCTTTCTCTCTCTCCTTCTTGCTTGCTTTCTTACACATTGTAGATTGTAATACATTCTAGAACATGATTGGTTCCACTAGTTTGATGTACTGGATCTGGACCACGAAAATGGCAGGTGAGCGAGTCTCATCTGGCTGCTTCTGAGGCCCTACAGAAGTGATGGACCCACTCCCAAAACCCATCTTGCTTCCTGGGAGCCTCATGGTCAGCTGAACTAGGGGAGAACTGGATGACAGCTCTCCCTGTGAGTCTGAGTCTCTGCATCATGGCCAAAAGCCCTGAGGTAGTTCATGGGCGGGACCACCAGGCCTCTGGGATGGGTCAGAGAGGGGAATGGGGACCCCAGCTCCATCTCCAGGAACACCGGTGACTTCTGCCTCTGAGAGCCACCTACCTGGCTCGAATTCGGCTGTTCTGATCTGGTCTTGAGATGAGCATCTCTCTTGCATGGGTTCTGATGAGCTGTGGGGTTCAACAGCAAAAATGGTGGCTATTATGGTGAGCGAGTCTCATCTGGCTGCTTCTGAGGCCCTACAGAGGTGATGGCCCAACACCCAAAACCCATCTTGCCTCCTGGGAGCCTCATGGTCAGCTGAGCTAGAGGAGAGCCTGATGGCAGCTCTCCCCTGTGCATCTGAGTCTCTGCATCAAGGCCAAGAGCCCCAAGGCAGTTTGTGGGTGGGGACAACAGGCCTCCGGGACCCGGGTCAGAGAGGGGATGGGGTACCCCAGTCCATCTCCAGGAACACCCAGAGACTTCCACCTCCGAGAGATGCCTACCTGGGCTTGAACTTGGCTGCTTTGAGCTGGTCTTGAAATCAGTGTCTCTCTTGTGTGGGTTCTGATGAGCTGTGGTGTCCGGACCATGATAATGGCAGTTATTATGGTGAGCAAGTCTCATTAAGTTGCTTCCGAGGCCCTGCAGAAGTGATGGGCTCACTCCCAAAACCTATCTTGCCTCCTGGGTGCCTCATGGTCAGCTAAGCTAGGGAAAACCGGATGGCAGCTCTCCCCCCGTGCATCTGAGTCTCACATCTTTCTCTCTATCTCTATTTGTCTTTGTATTTCTCTCTCTCTTCTACACCTTGTGACTTGCCTTATGGTTTATGATGCGATTATCTATGTGTATATTCAGTAGTGAGTTCTAGTGTGACATTATAGTTCCTCATTCCCCATTAACCTACCCAATATAACTACAATGATCAGTATGGTGTACAGATGTGAAAGATACTGGGAAGGACTTGGTCCTAGCCTACTTTGTTATCTAAGCCTCTTGCATGGCTGCACACTGTCACAGCTGTGTGTCTTGTCTGGTTCATCTGGTTGTGGAGGCTGCAAGCCCATGGCAACACCCACTGGCTTGGAGAGGGAGGAGCCCAAATCCCTGCTCCAATTCCAGCCAGTATGGCTTCCCCCATATAACTGCTTTACCCTAGGAGCTACATTGGTCTCTGCCAGAGACTAGCCAATTCCTCAGAGACTCAATGGGCTGCTCCAAGTGAGCCAGGCAATACAGCTGTGTGTCTGGTCTATCCATTGTCCAGTTCATCTCTATTGTTACTGTTTTTGGCATATCAAATATACCATCAGTAGCTTGCCAGGTTCTGCCATGGCTCTGGGTTCATCCCAGGGGGCCCAGTCTTTTCCTGGATGGTGGACCCACCATCCGGGGCCCACTGGGCAGAGCCCTGGGGGTGTAGACAAGCCTATCTCCTGTCTGCCACCTGCTGATGCAGCCAGGCACCGCAGCCACACCTGCAACACCTCGAGGGGCAGGTGGCCCACCTTTTTATCTTTTATATGCATTACTTCAAACAAATCTTTATTTTCTCCATCTCTTTATCTTATTTCCTAAAATAATATTATTAGAATTAGGAATTTAAAAATTATAAACCATAGAACCAATATTTTGAAAGCTATTTATTATTGAGTTATTATTATTAGTTATCACAACACTAAAACCTATCATTAAAAAGTGGGGGTGAGCAGAGGATTGGTTGAAGAGATAGTGCAGGCATTAAGTTATATATCTAGCATGAATCAATCATGAGTTAGATTCCCAACACCAGGTGTGGTCCTCTGAATGCTTCCAGATGAGATCCCTAAGTATGGAGCCAGGAGTAAGATACTGGCTCACAAAGACAAAACAAAACCAAAACCACTTAAAAGACAATTAGGAAAATAAGTTGTAGGTTGGGGCTGGAGCTATAGCCCAGCAGGTAGGGCGTTGCCTTGCACGTGGCCGGCCTCTGCCAGCCTGGGTTCGATCCCCGCATCCCATATGTTCCCCTGAGCACCGCCAGGAGTAATTCCTGAGTGCAGAGCCAGGAATAGCCCCTGAGCATTGTCGGGTGTGACACAAAAAAGGCAAAAAAAAAAAAAAAAAAAAGAAGTCGTAGGGCTCACTTTTTTACATCGTCAATAAACTCTATGAATTATGGTTTCGATTCATTCTACAATATTTATGGTTAAACTTCAAAGATACTCTTCTAAAAGTGAAAAATATAGAGAGCAATAGGTTTTAAAATATATCAAAATAAATGTAAGAAAGTACAAATTTCCAAGGAATAAGCCTATTTTTTAAAAAAGTCATTTCTACAAACAGCCATGTGTTTTCTATTACCCAGTGTTTACATGTTTAGTTTATTCTGTTTTGACACTCTCTGTTCTTATCATTGTTAATTTAATTACTGTTCATGTGTTTGAACCAGGTCAAATGTTATTTGTAATGTAGATCCATCTATTGTCAGGTATTGTCAAGTGTTTTTCCATATTATAAAATACTACAATGAGTAATAATAATTCCATTCTAACTAAGAGACAAAAGAATAGAAAAGGTTGAGAATATAATTAGGGAAAAATAATTAGCCAAAGGAAACCTCAGTAAAAGGAGGGCAGAGAAGAGACTTACTTCAAAGCAGAGTTGTGTATTGAGTGACGAAATATGTTTTGTTTTGAAATTTAAATATTGCACTCAAATGTTTTCTCTGCTTCCCTCTTAGTAGCAAAACTTTCAATAAAGTATGTATATTTTCACTTCTGGAAAACGCAAATACAATAACAATGCAAACACTAAAGGAATACATATTTGTTTCTTGGTGATTTTGTAGTAAATGAGCTGAGAAGAAAGTTTCCCCCTACTGCTCTGACTTCTTTACAATCTGGTTGCAAAATCATATTTAAAAAAAATCATTGTGACTTTAATGTATATGGAGAGTCCAAGAGGAAAAGTAAGGATTTTGTATCCGAGACAAGGAGTGGGACTTCAGAGAGAAGGAGGCCACATAGATGGGCATTCTTATGATCCAGACCATAGTGCAGTAGATAGTTTGCCCTGCTATTTAAGGACGAGTCTCAAATAGAAATGTTGTTTCTTAGTAAAAAAATTAAAAAAACAAAACTAAACCCCTAACTTCTTGGCAATGCTCCAAATTCGTATTCTTTTTATATAGTTAATGGAATAGATATTCATGCTCTTATGAGCCTGCAGGTTCTTGACTGATTTCAGATCAAAATAATATGCATTCTTAGTGAAGTGTCTGAGAAAACCATGTCATGAACATCATGTGATAGACTGTTATTCAGTAACCAAGTTGTACTATATTAGCTACTTTATTCACAATCTGTTAGTTTATTTTAAATAGGAAGTACAGAGCATAAATGATAGTATAAAAATGCTTTAAGATGTATAGGTGCTAAGTAAAAACAAAGTATTATAACAATATTCATCAATTGTCACCATTATAAATGAGACATTCAATTATTTATCTCTTATGGAATCTTCTATAGAAAACTCAAACAAAAATTGGGAACCATTTTAATTTCTAGTTATTGTTAGGTGTACTTTTTTATGGAATTAAACCGGGACATGAAAATGAATAGGCAGGATATGTGTCTTACAGTAGCAGATCTGAGTTTGATTCCTGGCACTCCACATGCTTCCTAGAGCTGACATTGATCTCTGAGAGGAGTAAGGATTGAGGTGGAGTCCTGACCACCATTAATGCATCCCACGTAACTTACCTCACCCCAAAAAAAAACCAAGAAAACATAAAATGGCAAAACATGAGTAGTATTTTGATGAAAGTTGACACAGCTTGCTGCCCCCAAAAATAAGAAAACATAAAATGGCAAAACATGAGTAGCATTTTGAAGAAAGTTGACTTGTTTACTTAAAAAAGGCATTCTTTAATAAGTTTGTTGTAATATTTATTAGATATAAATCTAATATCCAACTAGATTTTAAAAGTCTATGGGACCTAAACTATAAGAAGACAGAAAAATTGTGTAAAAGAGTCTCATACCTCTTAGATTTCAATACCAAGCAGGTACAATTGTTGATGTCACTCTTTTAGAAAGTTGTTCAGGAAAACAATCTTTTTAGATCAGTATAAATATTTTCTCTTAAGGAGGACATGAAGTTGAATGATATTCAATGCACGGACTTCTTTACACAATGTACTCTATAAAAGAAGCAAAAATATTCCATAAATATTATCTTAAAATATAAGGTGAACATGGAAGCTTAACGTCTTATACAAGATACTCTTACAGAATTTCTTTTTTTTTTTTTTTGCTTTTTGTGTCACACCTAGCAATGCTCAAGGGTTTCTCCTGGCTCTGCACTCAGGAATTACTCCTGGCAGTGCTCAGGGGACCATATGTGATGCTGGGGATCAAACCCGGGTCGGCCAAGGCAAATGCCCTACCTGCTGGATTATCATTCGGCCCCTCTTACTGAATTTCTTAAAGTGTTCCAATAGTTAAAGAATAACTGTGTGGCTTATGTAATAAAAAATGTAATATCAGAAGAACTTTAACCAAGAGTTTAAACATTCTTTGAGAACTAGATCTCTCTTTTCCTTCCATTTTTGTTTCTACTTTCTACCTATTCCTTTATTTTCAAACAATTTTTCATTACAGGGCAGTAACTGGCTAAGATATTCCTTAGTACCTAGAAGCATTCTTGGAAGGAGACCTTCTCTCTCTCTCTCTTTCTAACACATAGTCTTGTACTATCTGAGAAATTCAAGTTCTATTCAGCAGAAAATTTGTTCTTTTGTTGAGATTAATTTGTGTTTCCTGTATAGAAAGAAATGGCAGAAAACCAATGAAATGGCAGGGTAATCTTAAGCCGTAATAATGTCAAAACCATGCCTAGTACCTGAATGTCCTCCTTTATCCTTCTCAACAAGAAGTTGCTAAGCTGTACTTTGCTGAATTTGAAGTTATCACATGACAGTTTAATCAACTTACTCCCTTTCCTTTGCCAAGAAGCCATCTGGCAGTGTGTCTTTTTCATTGAAATTGTGTCCCTGATCCAATTTTCATTTGTTACCCTGTCGAGAAAGCATTCATTCCAATGGGGAAATGGAGGGAGGGACAAAATTTGAGCACTGTTCTTTTCTGCTGGTACCAAGGATAATTTTTCATTTTATTTTCAATGAGTACATTTTCTTAAGGTTATGGAATGATTGGCAATTCTTTTTGCTACTTCTGTGTGTTCTGCTGATGCTGCTTTTCTTGTTGCTTTTGTTTTGTCTTGAACATTCAAAGGCAAGCTTTTTAGTTCCAATATACTGGCATCCCTTTCTTTCATTTTGGTATGTGAATAAGTCAGTTAAGTAGACTCAGCTTCACAGACATAATTCATCCACCAGGAAATGACTATATTAAAAATAAAAGAAATGTACACTCAGCACAGACTTTAAAGAGAAAAATCAAGTTCTTTGGGTATATTATTTTAAAAAAATAGAATATAAGTTTTACTAAATGTCTTCTCTTTTTTCTTTTCCATATTTGCAATCTAATTGTTAAACTGGAATATATTTGAGACCTATATTGTGATAATTTGATATATTATATGCATATATTTATATATTGTTAAATAATTACAATGAAATCACTTGAACACTTGATCACTTGACATCTCGTTATTCATCGATTTGCTCAAGCGGGCGCCAGTAATATTTCCATTTGACCCTATCACGTGCCAGTGTAGCCCAATGGCATCTGGTTGCTTCAGGAATAAGAAGAGCCTCAAACTGCTCATTCAGAGTCTTGACAAAGAAGTCTGACCATCTTGTAGGTGGCCACAGCCAAGTGATCTTTTGACATCCCTTGGGATCCAGTCAGTAAAAACTCTAGTCCAGCAGTCGTCTCCAAATCGCATTACATGTCCAGACCATCTGATTTTTTGATGTCTTGGCAAACAACACAGCTTCCCTGACTCTGGAATGGCGATGGAGGTCGGAGTTCCATTCCTTCTCTCACTTGAGTGAAGCGTGATATTCCAAGCATAGCTCTTTCGATTCCTCTTTGGGAGACCCAAATAGCATTCTCATCCTGCTTTCGTAGGGCCCAGGTCTCTGAGGCATATGTTAATGCAGGGAGAATGGTGGAGTCAAAGAGATGTGCCTGGAGCCAGAGATTCTTTGTTCTTTGGCTAATTCTTCAATGTTTTTGAAGGCAGTCCATGCTGCCATTTACTTTGTGAATTTTTATATGCTCATATCTTCTGAATGAAAAAATTTCACTTGATGCATCTTTCAGTTCATATATTCTCCTCCTTGGTTGAATGGGCTGCTGAAGCTTGTCTTTGCATTTTCAGTTCATTCTTTGGACTCTTTAATACCAGAACTTCTGCCTTGAGGACTTTTATTTCCCCTTATGGAACTTCTTGTTTTGTTTCATGTATTATTTTCTTGTATCTTTTTTTTTTTTTTTTTTTTTTTTTTGCTTTTTGGGTCACACCCGTAATGCGCAGGGTTTACTCCTGGCTCTCACTCAGGAATCACTCCTGGCGGTGCTCAGGGGACCATATGGGACGCCAGGGATCGAACCCTGGCCGGCATGGGCGGCGCGTGCAAGGTAAACGCCCCTACCCGCTGGGCTATCGCTCCGGTCCCTCTTGTCTCTTTTGATCTATCTATGTTCTCTTAAAACTAAATTAGCTTACTTAAATCAACTATGTGTAGTTCTTTTACTAGCAGTTAATAGATCTCCATTGCTTTTGAGCCGATTATGGATAAAAAATATTCGTTCTTTATGGCAAAATGTTGCCTTTTGTAACCCTTAGGATCTGTATCTTCTCTAAATCACATACAGCCAAGGAAGGTCCTGAGATTTTCTTTTATTTTTCCTTTAAGCAGTAATCTGAAATGCTCAATATTATGTGCTTCCCCAGATGAAGCACTCGACTAATTAGCTGTATGTTCCTGCATGATATTTAAAGGTATGCATTTTTGTCTGTTGGGTGCAAGAGTAAGAGAAAAAGAAAACAAATGTGGCCTAGTTGACAGGGAGTCTGTTAGTAATGGGGCTTATGAAACATAGGAAGGTCTCAGTGGATTTCTAGTGATCACCTCTTACCTGGGAGCCATCTTGGAAGCCCACTCAGAATGAGCATATTATAACAGAAAACACTCCTTTCAACTCAAAAATTACAAAGATTTTAGGAATCTATATCAAGAACCAGAGCTGGAAATAAGCATGAGAACAAAAGGTCCTAGTACTTAGGAACTGATAATAGTTTCAAAGTCACTTGTTAAGAGCTGGGAAAAGAGACTATGTATATATGAGTTTTGTGTGTATATATATATATATATATATATATGCATAACACATATGTTTTGTGTCTATATGCACAAGTTATGATACATGCTATATGTGACATAAATATATAGTTACTAATTATATATAATTGTGTGTATATAATTATTGTCTCATACTGAATAATTTAAAGTATTTGGAATTAGAATTACTTAGTAATAAATTACTTGTTGCTATTGGAGCTTAAGAAATGAAATAAAACTACAAGAGGTTAGATTTTATCTTTGTTCACTGCTTGTTCACATAACCATCCAACAAAGTAGCATCATTCACTGCTCTTGTGAATTATTAAAAAGCCAGAAACTATAACAATTGCTAAAAATTAATTGTTAATGACTATCCAAGTGAATTCAAAATACTAGAAATCTCAGAAGTTTTACTCAGGATCTTAAAAAGATCATTTTTTATAGGTTTGAAGTGATAATCACTTATCCTATCATTGGTCTTTTTATCAGCTATCAATCAATCATTTAAATGTCACATTTTTATTTGATCCTCAAAAGACAAGTAGTGAAGACTGCAATGCCTATTAAGGCACAACATTTTTAGGAAGGTGTCTTAAAAAGTAAGGTGACAGAAAGCTATTTCTAATATTACATGTAAGTAACTGTAAAATATGAAAGTAGCTATTGTTCATATGAATTGTTCTATTCTTGTATTTTATTGAGTATACAAAAATCAAATAAAAGACTAATCCAGACTTATAGTAAGGTTGTTAGTTTATCGCTAAAAAAGAGATAAGAAACTAATAAAAGAAAGATGACATTTTCATAAATGCAGATCAATGATGCAATAAGCTTTCAGAACTTTTTGATTATTTATACAGATGAAAATCCTTGGTTTAATTAGAACCACCATTTTCTATTAAACTGGCATGTGTATGCAGAGATGTTATACTGTGAATTAGATTTCAATTAATTTCTTTCTTCCATTCAAAATCTCAATTTGTTTATATTAGACTAGTAATATGCATAAAAGCAGAAAAGGACAGGGGAAGGAATAAGAAAAAATAATCATTACCCTTATCTGCCTATTTGCCAATCATTAATTTATATCTTTATAAATATTGGACACTTATTACAATTTAGAAATGTTCACATTATAGAAGTACATGCTAATTTTTACATTTTATAAATGAATACACTGAAGACAAAAGATATTCATGATTAATCAAGTTGTGAGTATTGCAGGTGACTTGGTAAAGTGGAGACTACAAGGAAGGTAGACTTCAGAGTATTCCATCTCTCTGCTTGCCCCACCTCCACCACCAGTGTTCGGAGAAATCCCTGGGACAGGTCAGCACCGATGGTGTCAGCTACAAGCCGGTTGGGCACAGCGGCGGGTCCTTGGTAGCGGTGTGAGGCCCACCCCACCTGCGGCTCTGGACCCACCTAGGGTCTGGGGGTTCGCAGCGCTCTGCGGGGTGCAGTGAACGGCCTGGTTCTAAGTGCAGCCACACAAATGACCCTACGTGACCCCTGCATAAAAAAAGTCAATGCAGCGAATACCCTGTGGAGCTTTGAGAATGACACCAAAGGCACATTAGGTAACTGAAGACACCTCGAGAGACAGACATGGGGCAGAGCTGCTACTGGCTTTCCCTGTGCCCAACCAGTCACGAGGTGCCAAGAGGGATGACAGGTTCTAGCCCTGGCCCAGAGCCTCGCAACAAGCCAGATGAACCCCCCGACTCCATGAGGGGCTCCATTTTCCACATCTGGACTTCCCCTCATCAGAACTCCACCCAGCAGACCAGCCTATCACAACCCAGCTCATCAAGATCCACCCTGCAGCAGTCTTTTTTTAAATCTGGCCCAGGTATGCTGATCCAGAGACTCACAGACATGAGGCAGAGCTGCTACTGGCTCTCCCTGTGCCCAGCCACTCACGTGGCGCCTGGAGGGATGTTGGGTTCTACCCCTGGCCCGCCACCCCAGCAGAGCCTTGCAACAAGCCAGATGAACCCCCAACTCCATGAGGGGCTCCATTTTCCACATCTGGACTTCCCTCTCGCCAGAACTCCACCAGCAGATCAGCCCATCACAGCCCGGCTCGTGTGGCTGCAAGAGGCCCAGCAGTTCATCAATAAATGCTGGATTTAGAGATGACTACAAGAGTATGCTATCCACACAGCAGAGCCTGGCAAGCTACCTGTGTTGTATTTGTTATGCCAAATACCAGTAACAATTATAGACCTCATTCCCATGACCTGATGGAATGGTTTGAGGCTCTTTCTGTTCCTGGAGCAAGCAGGTGCCCTTGGGCCCTACTTGCATGAGACAGGATATATGGAGATGTTATTGGTGCCTGCTCAAGCAAATTGATGATGAACAGGAAGACAGTGATACAGTGATATAAGCATCTACATGATATGAACACTCACATTCTGTCTGTCCTACTAGGCAGCCAACAGGTTGCACCAGGGGTCAGTCCTCTTTTCTGCTCCTGCTCTCTGATTCCTGAAAGAGCAATAGATGCAGGCTGGAGCCAGACAAATTGTTTTTTTTGCAGGAAGGGAAAGTTGAAACTAACCTTAACATAGTTGTTCCAAGACTTTTTGCCTTTCACTCATAGAAAATAATTACAGGGAGGTGAAATAATGATGCAAAATAGCTTTGTGTGTGTGTGTTTGCTTGTTTTCATTTTAATTAGTAGAAATTTATTTTCTCCTGGAAATCAAAAGGCCTGCTCCCTTTGAAAAATTCTAAAAAAGTACCTCTTCCCATCCTTGCTCCTGACTTCTGAAAGTTTCTTGGCTTATAGCAACAAAGTTCTTTAAATGGTGTGTATGTATGTGTGTGTGTGTGTGTGTGTGTGTGTGTGTGTGTGTGGATTAGATTTTGATTTCGCTTTACATGAGGGGCATGAATCATAATGGATTAGGGGACCACTCTCCTTCAGCATATTTTTGCTTCAATTAATCACATATGCAATGAATGACTATTTCCCAAAAGCAAGATAGTTTTTACCTAAACAAAACCTTACTTAGATGTGAGCGAAGGGAAAGAGAGGAAGCAAGTGTGCAAGAGAAAACATGGGCTTCTTCAAAGGGCAAAAAGCAAATAAAGAGCCAGGGAGCAAGAAAGCCAAACACTGGTTGAAGAAAACTGAGGCTTGAATAGCAAGTCCCAAATGGCATTCAGGAGATTTTTTTTTTAATACATTTCATTCAAATGTCCTTTATTTATTTTAATTTTTTTGGAGTTTTCTGTAAAAACTAGTCTGGGTTTTCCACAAGAAGCCTTGCTCTGTTGATGCTCTTCCCTTTTCTCATTTCTTGCAGTGTAGACAGTCTCACAGATTCTTCTATAACCTATTCCTTCCTGAGTCAGGGGTCTACCCTTCTCTGGGTAGTACTTGGAATTCTGCATCTGGGTGGAACTTCTCCAAAGAGATCAGGATTTGCATGTCAAAGGGATGTGCTATTCACACCTTTGGGTTAATTCAGGGCTAGGCAATCACTTTTGAAGTTTCATTATTTCCCAAAGTACTTTACTCTGCTCCCCCACGCCCAGTCTGCCTGAAACACTAGAAACTTTTTTTAAAGGCTTTACATATATTTCAAGTTTACTTGATTTGGGTATATCAAAATATGTGTGTTTCTTCCTTTTACCCCTAGAATCTAATTCACTTCTTCCTCTTGATTTTTTTTTTCTTTTGGATTACACCCTGGAATGCTCAGGGGTTACTCCAGGCTCTGCACTTGGGAATTACTCCTAGCGGTGGTGGAGGAACATATGGGATACCCTGTTTGAACCTGGGTCATTTGTATGCAAGTCAAATGCCCTCCCGCCCTGTGCTATCGCTCCGGCCACCTTTCCCTGAATTTTATTCAACCCACTGACTCACTATCCATTCAATAATACACTTTTCATTTGTTATAATTATTAGTAGAATTGTCAAATCATACACACATAGTGTAGTACCATAAAAGTGTCATGAAAAAAACTTCTGTTAACTCTGTGACCTCATTTATGGAACACTAGATCACTAGACATCCCGTTGTTCATCGATTTCCTCGAGCGGGCACCAGTAACATTTCCATTTGACCCTATCATGTGCCAGTGTAGCCCAATGGCATCTGGTTGTTTCAGGAATACAAAGAGCCTCAAACCATTCATTCATGGTCTTGACAAAGAAGTCTAACCATCTTGTAGGTGGGCGGCCACGTGATCTTTTGACATCTGGTGGGATCCAGTCGGTAATGGCTCTAGTCCAGCAGTCGTCTCCAAATCTCATTACATGTCCAGCCCATTTGATTTTTTGATGCCTTGGCAAATGAGACAGCATCCCTGACTCTGGAACAGCGACAGAGGCTGGAACTCCAGATTTCTTCTCTCACTTGAGTGAGGCGTGATATTTCAAGTATAGCTCTTTCGATTCCTCTTTGGGGTACCCAAATAGTGTTCTCATCCTGCTTTCATAGGGCCCAGGTCTCTGAGGTGTATGTTAATGCAGGGAGAACAGTGGAGTTGAAAAGATGTGCCAGGAGCCGGAGGTTCTTTGTCTTTTTCGCTATTTCTTCGATGCCTTTAAAGGCATTCCATGCTGCTCTCTTCCTCCTGTGCAACTCAGGTTTAGATCATTCATCATGTTGACTTCTCGACCTAGGTACACATAACTGCTGCATACAGAGATGTTGTTCAATTGAGAGTGAATGGGGCCTCTGGAACTAGTTCATTTTTATCAACATAGTTTTGCTGAGATCAGCTTAAGACCTATCTTTCCACAATCTCAGTCGAGGTCAGCCAGCATTTGTGTAGCTTGGCTAATGTTTGGTGTTATTAGAACTATGTCATCAGCGAAACGAGGTGGTGTAGTTGCTGACTGTCTATCTTCACTCCCATTCCTTCCCATTCTAATTGTCGTATGATGTTCTCGAGGGTGGCACTGAAAACTTTGGTGAAATGGTATCACCCTGCCGAACCCCTCTTTTGACATTAATGATCACTTCCTTGTAGAATGGTGAGATTCTAGTGGTGAATCCGTAATAGAGTTCACGAAGGATCTTGATGTATTGGGTTTGAACACCCTGCTTGGCTAGGGCTTTGATAACCACTTCGGTCTCCACAGAATCAAAGGTTCTCTTTAAATCAATGAATGTGAGACAGAGAGGCATCTTGAACTCCCTACAAATTCATGAGCTTGGTTGCTGTGTGGATATGGTCAATTGTGCTGAATCCTTTTCGGAAGTCGCTTGCTCGCATGGTTGTCCTTCATCTAATGTTCTGCCAATCCTGTTCAGGATGACTCGAGTGAACAGCTTGTAGATGATGAACAACAGGCAGATGGGGCGATAGTTGCCAATGTCGTGAATGTTTTCCTTCTTGAACAGTAGAACTGTTCTGCTGGTTTTCCATTGGGAGGGCACCTTGCATTCAGATGGATAGCGTTTGAAGAGCCGAGCCAATGTTTTGATGAGTACTGAAGGCAGATTCTTCAGGTGCTCGAGTCTGACTTTGTCTGGGCCTGGTGCTGTTCCTTTCTGATGCAGGAATGTCCTGTCAGGTTGGAGGCGCAGAGATGAGACACCAGAAACACGACATATATCCATTAATATTTTTAATGATCACCAGCCGGAGGGGCAGCAGCTCTCATCTTGGCAGCTGACTAACCACAGCTAACTGACTTTAGCTGACTCACTTGAGCCCACTGACCTTAGTTGACTCACTTGACCTGACTGACCTGAGCTGACAGACCTGAGCTGTCTCACTTGAGCTGACTGACCTTAGCTGACTCACTTGAGCTGACTGACCACCTCCACCAAGACCACAACTCTCTTATCCCCTAATCTTAAAGGGCAATACAGCTCATGGTTTACATTACAAAGACATTTCACATTCTTTGTATAGGACTTAGGAATAATAGGAAGGAGACAACCAGGAACCAAAAACCTGCAGGGGGTGCTATCTAGGTAAGATGCAATGAACAAAAGAAAGCATTACAGTTGCTAATGCAGTCTTCCGGACTAGCCCATGATGGCTAGGACATGTCAGATAGAAGAACAAGAAAAACTTGTTTTCTGCCTAACTTTAAGCATCGTCCATTAGACTCCATCTTGGGCTAGTTATAGCCAACAAAGAAATGTGCAGAGAAATGACCTAGGACAGCCTTGTCTGTGTACCTACAGCTTGATCAACAGTCTCACTAGGGAATTCTACATACTAACTCTATTGGGAGACAGTCTGCCAGAAGTCCCTGTGTATCTGTTAACAGGCAGTATCCATCAGACCTTCCTTTGCATATCCTTAGATCTACCTTCTGCCAACACCTTTCTTTACCGACGAAATGGCATGTCGGATTTCAGAAGGGAGAATATTGGGAATGACATATCCATCCTGCGGAATTTGGTATGTGGTCAGGTGGACGTGGCTATCAAAGAGATCTTAGTAAAAGTTATGGATAATCTTCTCCATTGCCTTTCTGGAATATGTGATAGATCCATCAGGGCATTGGAGAGCAGTCATCTTGGTCTTATAGTTGGCGAAGGACAGGCGGGCGTTGTAGATGCTTTTCCAGCCTTCTGCTGCATCTTCCAGTGTTTCTACTCTTCTCTCTTTGAGGTCTTCCTTTATGACTTCTCTGCACTGCTTTGTGAGCTTGGACGTTAGCATTTGGTCGCCTAAGGCTCGTGCCCTGCCACATTGGCGAATGAGCTCGAGAGTTTTTGAAGACAGGTGTCCTTTTGTGTCTTTCTCTTTCTCAGCATTCTTCACACTATCATAGAGGTGCTGAACCAATCGGTTGTATTCTTCATCGATGTCGTCAATGATGGTATCTTCCCATTGTGCCACAATGGTGCCAAAGACTTCCCAATTGGTATTCGTTCTGCAAGTTCTCTTCTTAAACTTTGCAGCCTTTTCTCCCCATTGTGTGAAGTAGAATTTTGTACAAAGGAGACAGTGGTCCAATTCTGTTTGGAATTTTGGGACGATAGCGACATCGGTCAGGCAAAATCTTGCCAACACTCCCAACACTACCCCTTGACAACATCCTAGCAACTCTTCACTAGGTAGAAGCCCCATGTGGGACAGCTTGAGAAAAACCTTATAAATGACACTTGAAGAAAAGAATGGTGCGCATATGCTGCCTAAGCCTATGTGCTGCTTGAGCCCATGTGGCCAAGCACATGTGCTGCCCACATCTTCCCTCTTGAGTTATGAACTCATTCTCTTCCACTTTTGTCTCCTTCCCCTTCCTAACAGCCTCCAAATAAAATCTGTTTTACTTAATTTCCTGTCTCCTCCTAAAATTCTTCTTCATGGTGTCAAGAGAAGACACTGCAAGGCCTGGGTAAGGCCTACTATTCTGAGGGGCCCTGGGATGGCAAAAGTGGATGTGGAGAAAGTGACCATCTCTCCTCCTTCCTGCCCGACATAAGCCACCTGTCAGAGCCCCGTGTCAGCAGAAAGATGATTTTTGAGACATGTGAATATAGCATATTATTTCATATTATTTCATTATTTCATGATGGTAAGAAGGGATCCAATTTTGTATAGATATAATCATATAAGAAGTATTTCTTATAGAGTTTCTTAAATAATTTCTCCAAAATGTATTCTAGAGTTAATGTGTGTATGTATATATATTTCAATTTCAAGTTGTGAGTGCAAGAGATAATAGATCAGAACAAAATGTCTGCATTTTCTTTCTCTAAAGGGCATGTCCTTTCTAATTCAGTTAGTGAAATACTTTCCTTTTTGTATATTTTCTCTAAGTACTACTTTTCTTCTTGGTCTCCTAAAGTTTTCATTTGTTTTAACCATTAGTATGTTTTACCCAATTTTTTTTTTCAGATAGGTGGTTGTTGGAGTCAGATACTGCCAAGGACTGAAATTAGAAACTTGGACATATATGCAAGGTACATGCCACATCATGTGAGCTACATTCCCAGCCCTAAGATTTAGTATATTTCCTTTCTATTTTTTGGTACCAAGAATAAAATCCTGGTGCTTATACATGGGAAGTATATGCTTTATTGAGGAACGAAATCCTTGAACCATCACATAGCCCCAGACCAAGTTTATATTTTCTGTTTTATGGTCTCTTACACCTCAGAAGCTAGATCCTGCCTTTTGACCTTTTCTCATTTCAGCTCTATCCAAGTCCACAGAGAGCCCTAGAACAGCCAATTATCTTCATTTTAAATGTATCTGAACTTTCCTGGAGAAGGGCTAGTGCCAGGAAAAGACATTTCAAACCTAAGTACTACTCTTAATTCCATGTTTTTAGATTTAAGATTCCTCTTCCTTTATACCCATTTCTAAGCTAAATTGGTTTAAGATGAGGTTATCTTAGACCCACATTCTTGTTTACCCTGCAACTTTGTGGATTCTGAGTTCAGATCAACAGAACTGAAGTGGAAGAGAGATGAGAGAAAATAGTTTTGTCATAATCCAAAAGCTATAGTGTACCAGTTTACTTATACAATTTTAAATTGTTTCTTCTTTCCCTGTTTTACTTTATGAAAGACTGATGGAAGACCGTGGTCAATTGATAACTTCTAAATACAGTCCAGTCCTGTTTTTGTGATTAGGTTGTCTCTAGATAAAGGACACAGTCCTCGAACTTGTCCATTGAATCTTCTCTCTTTTCTCCATTCGCCAGTAATTGATATCATTTCTAAAAGAACATTGTGATGAGATACTTGCACTATATTGATTGAAAGTATAGGTCATCTCTAAAAAGGACCTGCAATCTTCTTTCTGACACTAGGCTGTTATTGTAACTCTTATTAAGGAGTCAGATATTTCTCAGTCTGGTAATGCCCCCACAGGTAAACTTGCTCCAAATAAGGTTTTATCATTCTTGTCAAAAGGAGAGTTTTACAGCAAAAAAGCAAGTGTATCAGCATAACTTCCATATTCCCTCCCACCAGATAATCTGCTTATTGTAATTTAACATTTGAAGTAGACTTACTATACTTACCTAGAACTCTGATGAGTGTCACAGATGAGTTTCTCTGTTCACGATAAGCTCAATTGTAAGCTTCATTGTCATTTAATTAGTAGTCCTTCCGAAATCTTTTCAAAAAATTTATTCTACCCAAGAAAATAGTCTCTACAACAGATGTTGGTGGAAAAACTAGTTAGCTACTTGCCCCCATGGGAAAAAAATGGAAACTGGGTGCTATATCACACCTATACAAAGTCTATTCAAAATGGATTAAAAATATTAATATTTGTCAAGAATCCATAAAATACATCCTGGAAAATACATCCTGGAAAACATAGGCAGAACTCACTATGATGTTGATGTTAAGGGCATCTTTAATAATTCAACTCCATTAGCAAAGAAAAAAAAAGTAAAAAAAAATTAAAAACCAAATAGGACTGCACCAGGTTAAATTGTTCAACACTGTCATGGATACTATGGTTAAATACAAAGACAATAAGAAATGTGAAAAAATACTACCACATACTGTATCTGATAAAAAAGATACTATATACAATTTAAATCCAGTAAATATGAATTACTGACAGGTAACAACAACAGAACAAGCAACCATACCAAAAATGAGAGAAGAGCAGACAGTTCCTCACAGAAGGCAGGCAGCTGGCCAGCAGGTATATTAATAACTATTCAACATTGCTGATTATTTTGGAAATGTAAATCAAAATGACAATGACATATCATCTCATACAAGAGAGAATGGCCAGAAACAATGAACTATGGTGGGGATGCAATGAAAAAGGAAACCTAATCTGCTGTTGGACTGTCAGTGAATTCAGTTTCTTTGGAAAACAATAGGAAATTTTTCTAAAATTAAGTAAACAAGCTCCATATTATCGGAAATTCCACTCTTTGGTATTTCTTCCAAACACATAAAACATTCATTTGAAAAAAAGTATGCATACTTCTTTTCATTGCAGACTAATCACATAGCAAAGATATGGAAATAACCCAAGTCCCAAGATCAATGAAAATAAAAAGAAATATACACAATGTAATTGTACTCAGTAATAAGATGAAATCTTTCCCTTTTCTTCTTGTGTAACTAGAGGTATCGTATTAAGAGAAGTAAGTCAGAGGGAGAAGGATAAATTCTAATCACCCCACTCATATGTTCTATATAAAGAAACAGAAACAAACCCTTGGACTCTGATAAGAGAACTGAGGTTTCCAAAGTGTAGGAAGATGGAGTGGGATGGGGTAGACTAGATGTGACATAAAGATAGTAGTGGTGGGTCTTTGGCACTCTGGTGGCATTAGATTAAATTTGTAAGCAAAATCCACAAGTAAACAGTGTTATAAATCATGCTGTGCCAATAACAAAATATTGAAACAAAACAACACAATTAAATTCCATTTACAACTGGATACCACTGTATTTTTTGTCTTGTCGTAACCACAGGTTTTCCAGGAAAAATCCTCAGCATTGATCCAACTGGCTAGTAATTCTAATGCTCCAGTAGAGACTCTCACAAGTTTATCATCTTATCTTCCTGCAACCTCAATCTCAAGATAATTCTCTGTGTATTTTTTTTATAACCTAGATAAAAGAAAACAGATCTCCACCCCCAAAAAATTCCTAAAGATTATGCTGCTTTGTAATAGCGTATTAACAAGAAATATTTGCTAAGGGGTCCCAAGTTTAAAAAGCATATAAAGGGGACACTCCAGACCCACAGCTGTGCTGCTCGGCCCCATGTGGAGCAGCCCATGGAGTTCTGGAGGGTGGTAATTGTCTCGGCCCACCCCTGGATGAGTCCAACATAGCTCCAAGGGTTCACTCACACGTGTGGGAGAGGGCACGCTGGCCGGACTTGGAGTGGGGATTTGGGCTCCTCCTCCCATTCCTCCACCTCCATGTCGGTGGGTGTGGCTGCAAGCTCCCAGCCACCACAGCCAGCAACCCTGGAAGAGAGACAGTCCAAATCCATAACTGTGCCACTGCAGAGTGGCTGTGTGACTGTCTTAGACAATAACGGAAGTTAGGGCCAGGTCCTTCCCAGGATCTTTCACATTTATACACTGTAAGGATCATTCTAGTTGCAACAAACTGTGAAGGTTAATGGGGAATGGGGAATTATAATGTCTCACTAGAACTCACTCTTAAATATACACATTGGGACATGACAAACTGTTAATATCTGTAGGGCAAGCCACAACGTGTAAGAGAAGAGAGAGAGAAATACAGACACAGAGAGATAGAAAGAGAAAGAAAAGGTGCCTGCTATAGGAGCAGGCTTGGGTTTGGTGGGAGGAAATGTGTGGTCATTGGTGGTGGGAATGGGACACTGTTGGAGGGATGGATGCTGAAACACTGTATGACAGAGACCCAATTATGAACATCCTTGTAATTGTATATCTTATGGTGGTATAATAAAAATTAAGGAGAGAGAAAAAGCATATAAAAGGACCCAGTCATGACTCAGGTCTGAACCATGAGGCTGTCAGTTGCATCCCAGTCTGTCCTAGTTTAGTGTGAATCTGGCAGCTAGTTCCTTTGAGATCCTCAGAGCCATAACAAAGTGTGCAATTCCCCGTGATCACTGTGACCAACCCCACAGAAGTGTTCATACCATAAAAAGAGTTAAGCAAGAGCTTAACTCTTAAACAAACTGGTGAGCTCCACAACCAAGTGTGTGAGCATTGTTTCCAAGGATGTGTGACCATGATAACAAGAAAAAAGGAGATGGAAGACAATGGGGATAAACACTTGAACTTCCCTAAGCCCCTTAACTTTAGTCCTATTTTTACTCTTTTCTCTACTGCGATCTGTGACAGGTCTTCTAGCTTACCTTCAACCCACTGCTTTCTCTTCAGCTAAACCTGATTGCTATTTTACCCATGAATTGAAGTTTTTACTTTAACTATATTTGTCTTTTATTAAAAAGAGTTATGCCAATTTTTTCAAATCTGCCTGATGTTTTTGTTATCATCTGAAATATTCTCTTTTTTTGCTATCTTTTGGGGGGTCACATCTGGCAATGCTCAGGGTTTACTCCTGGCTCTGTGCTCAGGAATTACTCCTGGCACTGTGTGGGGAACTATATGGGATGCCAGGGATCAAATCCAGGTCAGCCGCATGCAAGGCAAATGCCCTACCTGCTGGACTATCGCTCTGGCCCCTGAAATATTCTTAAAGTCTTTCAAGTCTTCCATTATTTTCACAGTGCATGTTTTACACTCTGTTTTATATATTTGTTGAGTGAAGAGTATAAGGTTCTTGTGTCTTAATCTTTCTGATTCTTTGGTGATTCTTTTCACAGTAGATGATTTCAGAGGATACTAGGACACATGACTCCAAAATTCCAATTCTGTTACCCCTATTATATGTAAAGCAGCCAACAACTCAGTACAAAACACACCTCACCCTTCTTTCTTTCTCATACAACCCACATTCATAAATTAGTAAGCAATCAAATAATTGATTAACATAAATGTAATTATTTATGTTTACATATTTATGCCCCATGTCTGAGGGTCCAAAGGCGCTCAGACATGGGGCAGAGCTGCTCCTTGCTCTCCCTGTGCCCAGCCATTCATGAGGCACTCACGAGGCATGGCAGGTTCTAGCTCTTGCCCACCACCCCAGCAGAGCCTCACAACAAGCCATACGACCCCATTCCCCACTCCACGGGGGCCGCCATTTTCCACATTTGGACTTCCCTCTTGTCAGAACTCCACCCAGCAGACCAGCCCGTCACAGCCCGGATCATCAACACCCACCCTGCAGCAGTTTTTTCCTCAATCTGGCCCAGGTATGCTGGTCCAGAGACTCTCAGACATGGGGCAGAGCTGTTCCTTGCTCTCCCTGTGCCCAGCCGTTCATGAGGCAGTCGGGAGGCATGGCAGGTTCTAGCCCTGGCCCACCACCTTGGCAGAACCTCACAACAAGCCAGACCCCCCCGCCCTCCACGGGCACCGCCATTTTCCACATTTGGACTTCCCTCTCGTCAGAACTCCACCCAGCAGACCAGCCCATCACAGTCCGGCTCATGCGGCCGCGCTGGCAGCACGGTTCATCAATAAATGCTTTATTTGGAGAGTGACAACAAGAGTATGCCTCCAGCACGGCAAGCCTGGCAAGCTGCTTGTGTTGTATTTGATATGCTAAATACCAGAAACAATTATATTAGGTCATTCCTGTGACCTAATATAATGGTTTGAGGCTCTTTTATGTTCCTGTAGCAAGCCGATGCCCTTGGCTTACTGGCATGAGACAGGACATATGGAGATATTACTGGTGCCCGCTCTAGCAAATAGATGATGAATGGGAAGATTGTGATGGTAATTATTATAAGTTAAAATAAATAAAATTAGTAGTTCAATGTAATTATAAATATTAAACATTAAATGTATAAATGTGAAAAATGTATAAGCATGTAAATAAAACAATAAAATCTAAAACTTTCAAATAATAGTGGTGATCAAATATTATTTAACAATGATTTATAAATTTCATGTTCAATGATAATAGTAAAAAATGCATGATGGATCGCTACCAAGTATACAGGAACCAGCAGCCTGTATCCTCAATAGATATGCCACCTTCTCTTGTGAATCTTGTTTACATCAAAAACAACATAAAAACACTAAGAAAAAGTTCTTACTATCCCAATATTTTTTTTTTTTTTTGGGTCACACCCGGCAATGCTCAGGGGTTACTCCTGGCTCTGCACTCAGGAATTACTCCTGGCGGTGCTTGGGGGACCATATGGGATGCCGGGGATTGAACCCGGGCGGCACAGGCCGGCCGCGAGCAAGGCAAACATCCTACCCACTGGGCTATTGCTCCAGCCCCATAAATTTTGACACTATTTATGCATGCTATGGGATTTTAACATCAGAAGTTCATAAAGAGGAACTCAAAGAGCCTCAAACCATTATTGATAAATAATTGGATGAAACATGATGTATTATGCAATGAAATAATACCCAGCTAATGAAAGATAAAATATTTATTCACAGCAAAATAAGAACCAGGGTGATTCAGAACTAGATAACTCAGTAAGAAAAACAAATACTTTAAGATTTAATATGTGCAAAATATGAAGATAGGAAATAAATGGATAACACTACATAGAAATGTAAGAGAGTGGATACTGGTAACAGAACAAAGTCACCTGACAGGAAAAGAGACAGCTGTGAGAAAAAATTGTTTTAGGCACAAATAAAAAAAAAGAAAAGATGCTGTCTTAACATAGTTTATTTTGCAATAATGGTTCTGAAACTGGCTTGTGTATTGTTAGAAATTTCTTCATATTATAGTGGGGGGTGGGGATATTGAGCCTTAGAAGGAAACTAATGTTGGCAGAGTAGCTCTATCACTGCTGATGTTATAGTCATATCTCTCTATAGTGGTTAGGAGGATGCTACAATCTGTATGAAATGCCAAATTGAATGAAAATGTGAAAGAATTTTAGTCTTGGGCACAGGGGGATAGGCATATGTCTAACTTATCAATATTTTGTTCTTAAAATGGCTACTTTTTATTATTCTGTCATGGATTGTAGTTTGAAGTGATAAAATCCTATGAACAATAGATAAATAAATATATTATCTTATGTTTTCAAACTTCTTCCAGACCTACTAAATCTTCTCTCCACATACCATTTCAGGAAAATAATGAACAAAGCAGTTCAGTGATGAAGGATAACATATCTACAAAACAGTACAATGATTAAGGATAACATATCTACAAAACAGTACAATGATTAAGGATAACATATCTACAAAGCAGTTCAAATGATAAAGGATAACATACATCAATATTAAAACAAATAGCACCAACTTTCAAGATTACAAATGCATTGTTATTCTCCAGTCTTTCAAACATTGTCTCACACACTGATCTGCATGGTTAGGTTGGTTAAAATTCTTGAAAGCTGAACCTTTGGCTCCAAGATCCCTTATAAAGCAGAGGGAATGCCAGAAAAGAATTATTTGGTTCTTCGTATCGACTTCCTAGAACAGTGACAGCTCAGTAACATCACCTGGATATTGCGTTCATATTCCTGCAGCAACAGGTGCAGGAACAGCACCTTGACATGTATTTTAGAAGCCAGAGAGGTAGATCAGAGGTCAGGGAAGGATGCTGGTCATTAGTTCAGTCCTCTTAAGCACCACTAAGCAGCACCCAAAAGCACTTTACTAAGTAGCACACCTAAAAGCATTTTCAGGTGTTTCCTTGGTTACCTCTAGCACCCTGGTCTCAAGAAGCACTGTGTTACTGGGATCTAGCATTTACTCCTCTTGCTCAACTGGCCAGATATCACTGAAAGTTGCCCTAGGCCCATAAAAACTGCTCATGATCATCACACTCCCCAAAATAAAAATTTACCTTGCTGTATCAAATTGATTAGAATACATCCTTTATGCATCTCAGGTTATTAGCAAAGCTGAATTATTTTATGGAGAATTTAGAGAATGCTTTTCCTTCCCTTATTCAACATATATAGGCCATGTTTATTTTTAGCAAATTTTTCCTTTAATTGCTTTTTTAAATAGACAGGCAAAGTGCTCTTTGAAAGCAATCTTTCTCTCTTTTGTCTTTGTCTCTCTCACTGGAGCTAGGAAACAGAATCATCTGCTGTTCAAAACCAAGTGATTACATTGGGCACACCAGAGTCATACAACTAAATCTCCCATGATGAGACTCCTAAGTTTAATCACGTCAAAATTCAATAATAACAGAAATACAATAAATGAGTCACCTTAGCAGTAAGTTTTTGTATACTCACCAAAAAGTACACTCTGTATATTCACTAAAAAAGACCATTTAAAACTAGAAGCACTCAAACGAACAAAAGAGGTTGTGAGATAAACTATTACAGAATTTTTTTGTTATAACACCTTGAGATATACAGTTACAAGACTGTTCATGATTAGGTTTCAGTCACACAGTGTTTGAGCACCCATTCCTCTGCTAGTGCACATTTCCCACCACCAAAGTCCCGATTCCCTCCCCCTCCCCCAGCCTATCTCTATAGCAGGCACTTTGCCTCTCTCTCTCTCTCTCTCTCTCTCTCTCTCTCTCTCTCTTTCTCTTTCCCCTTCCCTTACACATTTTTGGCTTGCATACATACATTTAGGATTTATCATGTATTTTCCTTTGCTTACATTCAATGCTCAATTCTAGGCTGGTATTACCATTTCAAACAATTATTAGCACATAGGTTCCTTCTCTGTCTTACCTAAACTCTGTCTCCCACTCACTAGCAGTGGATTCCAACCACTGACAAGTCCTCCTGGTCCATGATTTGTTTGGCGTTAGATATCATGCTATTTTTTTATATCCCGTAAATGAATGCAGTCATTCTATATCTGTCCTTTTCCCTCTGGCTAATTTCATTCAACATGATACTCTCCATGTCCATCCATTTATAGGCAAGTTTCATAACTTCATTTTTTTCCAAAAAAGCCGCATAATATTCCATTGGACCACAGTGTCTTTTATACTTGTCTGTTCTTGGGTACTCTGTTTCCATATTCTGGCTATTGTGAATAGTATTCTATGGAAATATAAGTGCAGATGGTGTGTCTGTGTGTGTTTTTTGGCCTCCAAGGGTATATTCCAAGGAGTGGTAATGCTGGGTCAAAGGGGAGCTCAATTTCTAGTTTTTAGAGGAATGTCCATATTGTTTTCCAAAAAGGCTGTACCAGCCCACATTCCCACCAACAATAGATGAGAGGCCCTTTCTCCCAGCACCCATGCCAGAACTGGTAATTCTTGCTCTTTTGAATATGTTCTAGTTTCTGTGATGTGAGATGATATCTTATTTTTGTTTTGATTTGTATCTCCCTGATGATTAGTGATAATGAGCAATTTTTTCATATGCATTTTGGCCATTCGAATTTCTTCTTTGTCCAAACTTCTGTTCATTTCTTCTCCACAAGTTTTGATGGGGTTGGCTGTTTTCTTCTGTAAAATTCTACCAGTACCCTATATATCCTGGTTATTGACCCCCTTATCAGATGGGCATTGGGAGAGTATTCTTTCCCATTCTGTAGGATATCTTTGTATTTTGGTCACTGTTACTTTTGAGGTAAAGAAACTTTTAAGTTCCATATAGTCCCATATGTTTATCTCTGCTTTCAGTTGCTTTGCTAGTAGTGTTTCATCTCTGAAGATACCTTTAATTCAGTGTCATAGAGGGCATTGCCTATGTTTTATTTGATGTACTTTATGGATTCAGATCTAGTATTGAAACCTTTCATCTATTTTGATATGATTTTATGCATGCTGTTGCATAGAGATCTAAGTTCATTTTTACATGAAACTGACCAGTTTTCCCAGCACCACTTGTTGAAGAGGCTTTCCTTGATCCACATTGCATTTTTGCTCCTTTATAAAAGACTAAATTATTATATATTTGAGGATATGTGTTAGGATACTCAACTCTATTCCATACATCCACAGGTCGGTTTTTACTCCAATACCACGCTGTTTTAATTACGCTGCTTTGTAGTACACTTTGAAGTTGGGAAAGGTGATGCCTCCCATATTCTTTTATCCAAGAATTGCTATGGCTATTCTTTGGGGTTTATTGTTCCTTATGAATTTCAAGAGTGTTGGGCGTGAGGTTGATCCATTGCAACTTCCTTCAGTTGCATCAGCCAATATGGCGGACACAGTTAATGAAAAATTGACCAATGACATGTCAGCATTCAGAATTAACCAATAACATGTCAGTATTACCATGCAAATGAGGTTTTGTAGAAATGCACCTATCATAGAGAGGCACACTTGCTATATATTCCTGCGTTTCTCTCAGATGGGGTCCTTCTTCCACCTTACTTCACATCTGAGCTGTAACCCAATAAAGTGTGATCTGACTTGTTTAACCGCGGCCGCCCGGTCTGAGGCGGCTTGCAGCAAGTGGTGCCGAAACCCGGAACAAACTTTGCGCCCTGCAGGAGGGACCTATTCAGAACTCGACACACTTAGGTAAATCGCCTCGATTGACATGAGTTTTTTACTGCAGTCCTGGGATCTGTGGGGTTTTTTTTTGTTTTGCGCTCCTCTGACTAAAGAAGGGAAGTGTGAGGAAACTAAAGAGGTGAACAAAAGATAGGCCTAAGAAAAGGAAAAAGAAAATAGATCAGAAAAGGGGACAGGATTGTGTCCTGAGCTGGGTGAATTTAGAGACCTACAGGTCTCAGAGAGTGAGGCATCTTCCCAAGGAGACGAGGAAAGGTTAGAAGAAAGCGGCGACCGTTTATGAGCAAAAAAGGTGTGGCTTTATGCCAACAGATCGGCCGCTGCCATTTAACCCAATAGGGCTTGGAGCTAGTGCCCTCCACAAGCCCAGCATAAACAGGGTTGTACATTTATCCCCCGATGCTTGGTCTGGCATCCCACCTGCCTTCCCCGTGTTTGAAGACCCTGCCACTCGAGCCAAATATTATGAAGCAGTAGATCATAAGGTATTAAAAGATCTTGCAGAAGCCACTAAAAGGGATGGCATTACTGCAAACTATACTGTTATGCTTTTACAACGTCTCACCCGCAATCCTTTAACACCTACCGATTGGCAGGATATTGGTCGCGCTTGTCTGTCCACAGGGCAGTATCTGGATTTTAAGTCTCTAGTGGCTGAACTTGCCCATGGACAAGCACGGGATAATGCAGCTAATGGGCAACTTATCTGGAACGTAGACATGTTATTGGGACAGGGACAATGGGCAAATAATCAGACCACTTTTCCAATCCAGATCTATAAACAAATAAATGAAATAAATTTGAAAGCATGGAGAGCTCTCCTGAATAAGGGGGAAGCCTCGGGAAACCTTACTAAAGTCATTCAGGGCCCAGCGGAACCATTCTCGGATTTCGTAGCGAGAATGGTGGATGCCGCTGAAAGAATTTTTTGGGGACATTCAAACTGCATTACCCCTGGTTAAGCAATTGATTTATGAACAATGTACTAAGGAATGTAGAAGAGCTATTACCCCTTATAAAGGGAAAGAAATTGAGTTTTGGATAAAGCTATGCAGGGAAATTGGAGGACCTTTGACCAACCAAGGTCTTGCTGCTGCCTTCATTGCCGCTACCCAAGCGGCGCAAGAACCCCCCCACGAGGTGGAACTTGCTTCCAGTGTGGAAAACCTGGGCATTATAAAACCCAGTGCAAAAAATACAGGAGGTCGGGTAGCAAATTCCACCATTGCACGGGTCCCAGGAACTTGCCCTCGGTGTAAGAAAGGGAAGCATTGGGCAAATGAGTGTCGTTCCGTTAAAGATAAAAACGGGCAACCACTACAACCATCAGTTAGAGGCAGCGAGCAAAAAAAACGGGAGGATGGGCCCTCAGTCCCTGGGCCCAAAAATATTTGGGGCTCAAGAAGAGATAAGTCTTGATCCCCCAAGGCCCCGCGACGAGCCACGACAGGCTCCGCAGGGCTGGACCTCAGTGCCACCACCAACATGGTTCTGACAGTCAACATGGGTGTGCAACCCTTAGAAACTGATATGAAAGGTCCCCTTCCTCAAGGAACCGTAGGTCTTGTGATTGGACATTCATCATGTACATTAAAATGTCTGATAGTTCTTCCAGGGGTAATCGACCCTGATTATGAGGGAACTATTAAAATTATGTGTCAATCCCCTCGTGGAATAACCATCATTACCCCAGGAAATCGTATTGCTCAATTATTAGTCCTACCCTCTTTTCATGGCAAGTACCCAGCCTGGAAAAAGGAACGTGGGACTGGTGGATTTGGCTCCACTGGAATTGATCTCGCATTCCTATCTTTGGATATGGATGATCGCCCTATGTTAGATATAATCATAGAAGGAAGGACATTTTCAGGATTAGTGGACTCTGGAGCGGATAGGAGTATCATTACCACCCAAGACTGGCCAAAAAACTGGCCCCTCCAACAGTCGGCCCAAACTTTGCAAGGCCTAGGATATGCCCAAACACCAAAACATAGTGCAAGAGAACTGACATGGCATTCTAAGGAAAAACGGGGTCAATTTCAGCCATTTGTGGTGGACGATCTGCCTATTGATTTATGGGGGAGGGATTTTCAAAAGGTGCATGGGTTACGATTTACCGACGAACCCATCGAATCCACTGCTGAGAAAAATTATGCGACGATCTGGATATACTCCGGTAAGGGAATTGGAAAAAAAAACTTACAAGGGATAGTTACTCCTATTGAAGCAACAGGTAACCCAAATTGTCAAGGCTTGGGTTTTTCCCAGGGGTCACTGAGTCAATGATTCCTATTTCTTGGATGACCAACACTCCGGTGTGGATACCTCAGTGACCCCTGTCAAAAGAAAAATTGGAAGCCGCCCATGATTTAGCCATGGAACAATTGACAATGGGGCATCTTGAGCTGTCCACCTCACCCTGGAATACTCCCATTTTTGTAATTAAAAAGAAATCAGGCAAATGGTGGTTGCTTCATGATCTACGTGCTGTTAATTTACAGATACAGCCTATGGGGCCCGTACAGCGAGGCCTCCCAGCACTTTCAGCTGTCCCAAGGGCATGGTCTCTACTAACCGTTGACATAAAGGATTGCTTTTTTCCCATCCCGTTACATCCTTCAGATAGAGAGAGGTTTGCCTTCACTTTGCCATCCATTAACCATGAACAACCCGATAAACGGTATCACTGGGCTGTACTCCCTCAAGGAATGACCAACAGCCCAACCATATGCCAACTCTTTGTGGATTCAGCCCTAGAGCCAATTAGAAGGGAATTTCCCTCCGTCAAAATCATTCATTATATGGATGACATACTGGCTGCTGCTCCTTCAGAACATTTGCTAGATAAATTTTTAAAAGCCTTAACCAAACAATTTCAAGCTAAAGGGTTATATTTAACCCCAGACAAGATACAGAAGGGAAATGTGGCTAAATTTCTAGGAACAATATTGTATGATAAAAAAAATCGTTCCTCAACAGTTAGTTATAAGGAAAGACAACCTACACACACTTAATGATTTTCAAAAGCTGCTTGGGGATATTAATTGGATTCGTCCTTATTTGAGATTGACCCGTGCAGAACTTAAACCCCTTTTTTCTATTTTGGAAGGAAATCCTGACCTCACCTCTCCACAGCACTTCACGCCCAAGGCAAGGGAAGCCTTAGAAAGGGTGAAAAAGGCTATAACCCAAGCTCAACTGATCCGTTGTGATTTTTCCCGTCCTATATGGCTATGTATTCTTTCTACAAAAAATTTTCCTACTGGAGTCTTATGGCAGGAAGGTCCACTGTTGTGGATACATTCCAAGACTGGTGGCAAAAAACCCTATCTCACTTTCCCACTATAGTAGCTGAAACGGCCCTGCTTTTTCTAAAACTATGCCTTCAATCATTTGACAAATATCCGGAGCGCCTTATTGTTCCCTATATCCGGTTTCAGGTTGAGGTCCTTGCTGCAACCACTTCTGAGTGGCGGTGTTGCTTTGTAGTTTTCCTGGCATCATTGATAATCATTTACCCCGACATGAGTTATTGAAATTCATAACCGAACAATCTGTTATCTTCCCCAAGCATACTAAAGAGGAACCCCTCGAGACTAGCCTGACCATATATACAGATGTTTCTAAAACAGGTCGAGGAGCTTATATGATCCAAGGAGAAAATCCAGTAGTTTTTCAGTTTCGCCCTAATGCGCCACAGATAGTTGAGTGCCATGTGATATTAAAAGTTTTTCAACAATTTTCACAGCCCTTCAACCTGGTATCTGATTCGTTATATGTGGTCAATGCAGTAAAGACCCTGGAGACTGTGTCATTTATTTAACCTTCCAGTAACGTGTTCTCTCTTCTGAAAGCTATATGACACTGCATTCTAGACCTCAAAAATCCTTTCTTTATTACTCATATTCGGTGCCCACTCTCTATTACCTGGTCCCATGGCCAAAGCCAATGAAGTGGTGGATTATGTGACATGAGCCTGGGTCGCCTTTGACCCCGTCCAACAAGCCAAAGAATTCCATTCCCTCTATCATGTCTCTGCTGCTGTGCTGAGAGCCAAATTTCGTGTCACCAGAGAGCAGGCGAGAGACATAGTGCTGCGACATTGTACAGCCTGCGCATAGTTTCTCTCGGCCAATCCCCATGGCATTAACCCCAGAGGTGTCTCCCCTAATGGCATTTGGCAAATGGACGTGACACATGTCCCTTCTTTTGGCAAACTTAAATATGTGCATATCTCCATAGATACCTGCTCAGGTGTCATCCACGCCCCGCCTCTTATGGGAGAAAAGGTCCATCATGTTATCACCCATTGCCTTGAAGCCTGGGCAGCTTGGGTCAGCCTGACACATTGAAAACTGATAATGGCCCTGCCTACATTTCAAAAGGTTTTGCTACATTTTGCGCAAAAATGCAAGTACAGCATGTTACAGAACTTCCTTACAACCCTCAAGGACAAGGTATTATTGAAAGAGCAAATCGAACACTTAAACAATTCTTAGAAAAACAAAAAAGGGGAATAGCCATGGATTGTACCCCCAAACAAAGACTCTCCCTAGCCTTATATACTATAAATTTTTTGAATCTCACTATGGATCACCGCTCAGCAGCCGTGAATCATGTGGATCCAAAAGCTGATGGGTTGGGAAGCGTTATGTGGAAAGATGTTATTTCTGGTCAATGGTATGGCCCGGATTGCGTTATAACCCGATCCAGGGGATCTCTTTGTGTTTTTCCTCAGGACCAAGAGCCGTTCTGGATCCCAACCCGATTGACGAGAAGCATAAAAGTTTCAGAAGATACATCTAATATGAACCCACCTGATATCGATCCGTCTGGAAAATAAGACCTTTGGGAATCAACCTGACCTGGCCTAGTCCACTACCCATTCACACCAAATCTACTGTTTTATCTACCCCTTTTATAAAATGTAACCCTGCGCAACATCAGCTCACTTCCCAAGGTAGCCCCCTTTTAGAGTTGGGGGGGCTGAAATCTCTGGGGCATGCTGTCTCTTTTGGATAGTGCTGTGTTTCTATGCTCATTTGTCATATGAGGCGCAATGCCCGACATGACAAAGTGGTCTTCACTCAAGCGCTTCTAGCCATAGATGCTGGACAGTCACCCGCAGCCTGGCTCTCCGCCCTCAGTGGTGACAAGTAGGCATGCCCCCTGCACCGAGAGGCCTAGCCACCATTTCACCTCATTCTGGGAAGCTCTTATTCACCCCCAAGTGCAGGATGGCCTCTGCACATAGCCACATTCTGTTGCATTGCACGCGATGAGGCGGCTGCACTCTTTAGGGTAACGATACATAGCCTATGCACGCTGAAGCTCCTAGCTAGCATTGCACCCAGCAGACGGTACCAATCGTTCCTGACAATCGCAGTTCAGCTCGGATGGGCACACAGCTGCACAACAGGGTGAACAGTGGTTCGTCCCTTTAATAAAGAAAAAGGGGGAGATGTTGGGAGCGAGGTTGATCCGTTGCAACTTCCTTCAGTTGCATCAGCCAATATGGCGAACACAGTTAATGAAAAATTGACCAATGACATGTCAGCATTCAGAATTGACCAATAACATGTCAGTATTACCATGCAAATGAGGTTTTGTAGAAATGCACCTATCATAGAGAGGCACGCTTGCTATATATTCCTGCGTTTCTCTCAGACGGGGTCCTTCTTCCACCTTACTTCACAACTGAGCTGTAACCCAATAAAGTGTGATCCGAGAAGAATCGTGAGTTTGGCGACTTGTTTTACTGCAGGTTGGAGACAGCTCGCCGCACAAGAATGTTCGGTCAATTTCTTTGAAAAATGGGTATTGTTTTTGTAACCTGCCACTCTACTATACATATCTTTTGTTTCTAGAATTTTTTTGGCAAAGAGTTAGGGTACTCTAAATATATATAGATATAATGCCATCTGCAAATAATGATAGTTTGGCTTATCTTCCTAACTTAATGTCCTTACTGTCTCTTTCCTAATTGCTATGGCCAGTTCTTCCAGTACTATGCTGAATAGAAGTGGTGTTATTGGGACTCACAATGCTCAGGGGTTACTTCTGCTGTGTGTTCATAAATTACTCCTGGGAGTGCTTGGGGACAATACAGGAAGCCAGGTATCGAACGTGGGTCAATCACTTACAAGAACAACGCCCTGCCTGCTGTGATGTCATCTGGCCACTGGAAGACTTTTGATTACCGTTTCAATGTCCTTGGGTATGATAGGTGTGTAGAGGTATTCCAGGTATTCTTGGTTCAATCTTGAGGTTATAGGAATCCAGGAATCTGTCCGTTTCTTCTAGGTTCTCTTGTTTCATGGCATACAGACTCTCAAAGTAATTTCTGATGATTTTTTGAATTTCTGTGGTTTCTGTAGTAACAGTCCCCTCATTTTTGATTCAATTTATTAGAATCAGAGTCTTGCAAGTGGTTTTGTCAATCTTGTTTATTTTTTTCAAAGAACCAACTCTTGGTTCATTGATCTTTTGGATTGTTTTTGAAATTCCAGCTCACTAATTTCTGCTCTAAGTTTTATTATTTCCATCTTTCTGCCTGGGCAAGACTCATTTTGATGGTCATTTTCAATTTTTTTAAGCTTTGAAAACAAACTATTATGTGGGCCCTTTCTTTGTTCTTGATGAATGCTTGCAGAGCTATGAACTTTCCCCTTAACACTGCTTTCACTATATTCCATGAGTTCTTTTTTTAAATATTTTATTATACCATCGTGAGATACACAATTACAAAGATGTTCATACTTGGGTTTTGGTCATATAGTCTTCCAGCACCCATCCCTCCACCAGTGCCCATCTCCCACCATCAGGCCTGCCTCCATGGCAGGTTCTTTCTTTCCCTTTCTATCTCTTTCTCTTTTCCTTCCCTTCCAGATTGAGAATTACAGAACATACATTAAAGGGTTGTCATGTGTATCTTTTTGCCTGTATTTAATGCTCAGTTCTAGGTTGGTATTAGTACTTTCGACAATTGTTAGCACACTGTTCCATTTTCTGTCTTACCTAGCCTCTTACTCCCACACGTTTGTGATAATTTCCACCTTTGACAAAACCTCCTGATACATGTTTTATTTGACTTGGATATTGGTATCATAACATATGCATATTTATTTATGTCATGCAAATAAATGCGGTCATTCTATATAAAGTCTCTCTCCTTTGGAGTAATTTCACTGAACATGATCTTCTCCATGTCAGACTTGAATCCATAAAGTACATTGAATATAGGAAAAACCCTCCACAACACTGAAGCTAAAGTCATCTTCAAAGGTGAAACCTCACTAACAAAGCAACTAGAAGAAAAGATAAACATATGGGACTACATGAAACTAAAAAGCTTCTGCACCTCAAAAGAAACAGTGGCTAAGATACAAAGGCAGTCCACAGAATGGGAAAGAATATTCACCCAATCACTTGATCACTTGAATCCCGTTATTCATCGATTTGCTCGAGCGGGCGCCAGTAACATTTCCATTGGACCCTATCACGTGCCAATGTAGCCCAATGGCATCTGGTTGATTCAGGAATATGAAGAGCCTCAAACCGTTCCTTCAGGGTCTTTAAAAAGGAAGTCTGACCATCTTGTAGGTGGGCGGCCACGTGATCTTTTGACATCCCTTGGGATCCAGTCGGTAATGGCTCTAGTCCAGCGGTTGTCTCCAAATCACATTACATGTCCAGCCCATCTGATTTTCGATGCCTTGGCAAGCGAGACAGTGTCCCTGATTCTGGAATAGCGACAGAGGTCAAAAATCCGGATTCCTTCTCTCACTTGAGTGAGGCGTGATATTCCAAGCATAGCTCTTTTCGTTTCCTCTCTGGGAGACCAAATAGCATTCTCATCCTGCTTTCGTAGGGGCCCAGGTCTCTGAGGCGTATGTTAATGCAGGGAGAATGGTGGAGTCAAAGAGATGTGCCCGGAGCCGGAGGTTCTTTGTCTTTTTAGCTATTTCTTCGATGCCTTTAAAGGCATCCCATGCCGCTCTCTTCCTCCTGTGCAGCTCAGGTTTTAGGTCGTTCATCATGTTGATTTATTGACCTAGGTACATATAACTGCTTCATTCAGAGATGTTTGTTCCATTGAGAGTGAATGGGGCCTCTGGAACTAGTTCATTCTTCATGAACATTGTTTTCTTTAGATTCAGCTGTAGACCTATCTTTCCACATTCTCGGTCAAAGTCAGCCAGCATTTGTGCCGCTTGGCTAATGTTTGTTGTTATTAGAACGATGCCATCAGCGAAGCGGAGGTGGTGTGGTTGCCGACCATCTATCTTCACTCCCATTCCTTCCCATGCTAATTGTTTCATGATGTTCTTGAGGGTGGCGCTGAAGTGTTTTGGTGAAATGGTATCACCCGGTCGAACCCCTCTTTTCACATTAATGATCACTTCTTTGTAGAATGGTGAGATCCTGGTGGTGAATCCATAATACAGCTCACGAAGAATCTTGATGTATTGGGTTTGAACACCCAGTTTGGCTAGGGCTTCGATGACTGCTTCAGTCTCCACAGAATCAAAGGCTTTCTGTAAATCAATGAACGTGAGGCAGAGCGGCATCTTGTACTCTCTACAAACCTCGATGAGCTTGGTTACTGTGTGGATATGGTCGATTGTGCTGAATCCTTTCCGGAAGCCTGCTTGCTCGCATGGTTATCCTTCGTCTAGTGTTCTGCTAATCCTGTTCAGGATGACTCGTGTAGACAGCTTGTAGATGACAGACAACAGGCAGATGGGGCGATAGTTGCCGATGTTGTGAATGTCTCCCTTCTTGAACAGTAGGAACTGTCCTGCTGGTTTTCCATTGGGAGGGCAACTTGCATTCGGACAGGTAGCGTGTGAAGAGCCGAGCTAGTGTATTGATGAGTACCGATGGCAGATTCTTCAGGTGTTCGGGTCTAACTTTGTCTGGGCCTGGTGCTGTTCCCTTCTTTACCGATGAGATGGCATGTCAGATTTCAGAAGGGAGAACGTTGGGAATGACATATCCATCCTGTGGAATTTGGTATGTGGGCAGGTGGATGTGGCTATCAAAGAGATTTGAGTAGAAGTCCTGGATAATCTTCTCCATTCACCCAATACCCATCTGAAAAGGGGTTAATATCCAGGATGTATCAGGCACTGGTAGAACTTTAGAAGAAGAAAGCAAACAACGCCATCAAAATGGGGAGAAGAAATGAATAGAAACTTTAACTGGAAGAAATTCGAATGGCCAAAAAAAATATGAAAAAATGCTAATCACTAATCATTAGAGAAATGCAAATCAAAACAACAATGAGATATCATTTTACACCACAGAGACTGGCATATATTCAAAAGAGCAAGAACAACAAGTGCTGGTGTGGATGTGGGGAAAAGGGGCACTCATCCATTGTTGGTGGGAAAGCCGGCTGGTACAGCCTTTCTGGAAAACAATATGGACATTCCTCCAAAAGACTAGAAATTGAACTCCCATTTGACCTAACCATACCACTCCTGGGAATCCACAAGTTCTTATAGTTCATATCTTTATTTTCATTTGTTTCCGGGAATCTTTAGATTTCCTGTTTGATTTTCCCTATGACTCACTGGTTGTTCAGCAGTAAGCTGTTTTTCTTCCAGGTGTTTGATATCTTTCTTTCTTTCTTTTCTTTCTTTCTTTCTTTCTTTCTTTCTTTCTTTCTTTCTTTCTTTCTTTCTTTCTTTCTTTCTTTCTTTCTTTCTTTCTTTCTTTCTTTCTTTCTTTCTTTCTTTCTTTCTTTCTTTCTTTCTTTCTTTCTTTCTTTCTTTCTTTCTTTCTTTCTTTCTTTCTTCCTTCCTTCCTTCCTTTCCTTCCTTCCTTCCTTCCTTCCTTCCTTCCTTCCTTCCTTCCTTCCTTCCTTCCCTTCCTTCCTTCCTTCCTTCCTTCCTTCCTTCCTTCCTTCCTTCCTTCTTTCCTTTCTTTCTTTCTTTCTTTCTTTCTTTCTTTCTTTCTTTTTTAGGTCACACCGGAAATGATCATGGGTTATTCCTGGTTCTTTGCTCAGGAATTACTCCTGGTGGTGCTCAGGGGACCATATGGGATGCCAGGAATCGAACCCAGGTCGGGCCGCATGCAAGGCAAATGCCTTACTAGCTGGGTTATCTTTCCTGCCCCTATTTCTTCATTTCTGTATGTGAATCACTTCTATTTTCAGTGCATCATGGTCTGAAAGAAAAGTTGATACAATATTTATCTTCTTGATTTTATTGAGGTATGTTTTTTGTCCCAGCATGTGGTCTATCTTGAGGAATGTTTTATGTACACTAAAGAAAATTCTTCATTCAAATTTTGGGGATGAAGAGCCCTGTATAATTCTACTAGTCCTCTCCCCATTTCTTTCTTCTGAGATAGTATTTCCTTGCTGAGTTTCAGTCTAGTTAATTTACCAAGAGGTGACAGAGCACTGTTGGAAACTCCCAACTACAGTTTTATTTCTATTACAACATTTTTATATAATGAGATAGCAGTACTGTTTGTACTTTACAGTGATAAGTTATAATATCAGAATTGTTTTCAAATACCCAGACAGTGGAGTTGAAAGTGGTTACTTCACATCAATTTTGGGAAACATTGTAAGTTTTATAATTTCCTAAATCATAGTCTAGTTTATACTTCATCTTCATTTAGTATATTACAATTACTACCAAAAATCTACTTCAGTCAACTACTGTACAATTGACTCCCTTTAACCATTTTACTCATTTCCCAATCTTTCTCCACCTTTCTGGTAATCATAATTTTGTTGCCAAAATCTGTTTTTTTATCATATTCTTTGATTCAGCTTTTGAAAATAGGTGATTACTTGGGTTCTATCTGACAATTAGCAATTTATTTGTTCTACAATGTACTGAACCAAGAAATCAGATTATTTTATGCAAATTTTCTTGGTATTTATCAAGCACAATAAGAATTGTGAATTACTGTAAATAATTTTTACCAATTTTTTTCATACTTTAAATAAGTGCTCAGATTCCAAAGTTATGGAATGAGGTCCACAATAATTTAAAAAATAGTCCATGATCACACTAAGAGTTTGTTATAAATGCAGAACTCACTTGTATCACTTGAGTGTTAGACTTGAGTAGAATTTCACTTTGCATGAGTTTTCAGTGATGGTAATAAGAGGGAACATCTATACAGGAATAACCTAACAAGAAACATTTATCTTAAAACTATTTTTACAAAATTCTGAAATAGTACTTAAGGGTGGTTTTCCAGGGAATAATAGAGGCTTGATTATCCAATATTTTCTTTCCAAATGGAGGTAACACCCTCCCCACTTGTTGACAGTTATAAAGCACTCTAATATTAATTATGAGTCTAATACTTACTCAACAGACATATATTTCTAACATAGAACAAGAAGAGGAAAATTTGTTGAGAAAGACAAAGCCATTCCTATTTCTAGATCTCTAGAGTTTTCACATCACTATTGATCTCTCTTAAAGTGACAGTTTTTAATCACCATACTGAACAAAATGCTCATAATTTCAGTGCAAGCACTTATAGTTTTATCATCACCTGAACGTCTCCTTCCCATGATGGTCTCTTACAATTTTGCTAAATGAAAACTCTCTTGAAATGTATATCATTAAATGAAACAATCTTAAAATTATCTAGTCAATTTTATAAAGTTGATATTCTTCTTCCAGGAGAAATCATTTCTAAATACTTTGTTATCAGAACTTCTCAAAATTAGTGGGCATGAAAACCTTGGAAAGCTTGTTAATGTGCTCCAAGAGATTCTTTTGTAGTGGGTACAAATACATATATTTGGAGGTTTATTTCCTAATCACAGTTCTGTATATGGTTATTATCATTTTTAACAGACAAGGCTTAATTGTTTACATCACAGTAGGATCTATTTGTAAAAAGACAAGAAAAAATAATTGGGGCACAGGGTCTTCAGTGTCTTTAATAGGCTCTGAAAGACTATTAGTTATGAAGTCATACTCTAAGAAATGCTAGCATTTTAAGGACGGAGAGATAGTTTAGACTTTCCTAAATACTTACTCCACAGACATATTAAGTAAGGGCACTTTACTTGAATGCACACAACACAGGTTTGTGTTGGGTGGGCACTTTCCTTGCATGCACACATCAAAGGTTTTGATCCCTGGCACATAGCCTGTTTTCCTGAGCAGAAACAAAATATTTCCTGGGCAGAGAGCTAGGCTACACCCTGAGCATCATTGGGTGTGGACTAAAACAAAAAAGTAAGAAAAAATGTAATCACACACAGTGGAAACACCATATACATTTCTATGTTCATAGCAGCACTATTCACAATAACCAGTATCTGCAAATAATTAGAGTGCCTGAGAACAGACGACTAGATAAGAAACTTTGGTACATCTACACAATGGAATACTATGCAGCTGTTAGGAAAAACAAAGTTATGAAATTTGCCTATAAATGGATGGAAATGTAGACGATCATATTGAGTAAAATTATCCAGAAGGAATAGGACAGATATAGAATGACTACATTTATTTGTGGGATATATTAAAAAAAACATGATCCCAATATCCAAGGCCAGGCAAAATATGGATCAGGAGGTCTTGTCAGTGGGTGGAATCTACTGCAAGTATGTGGGAGTGAGAGGTTAGGTAAGACAGAAAGGAACAGTGTACTAATAATTGTTGGCAATGATAATACCAGCCTAGAAACTGAGAATTGAATGTAAGCAAAGAAATATACAGGATAACCTCTAAATATATGTGTTGCGAGCCATATTGTGTAAGAGAAGTGAGAGAGAGTGAGAGAGAGAGAAAGAGAGAAGAGATAAAGTGCCTGACATAGAGGCAGAATGGGGGAGGAGGAAGGGAATCAGGGGACATTGGTGGCAGGAAATGTGCTCTGGTGGAGGGATGGGTGCTGGAACACTGTATGACTGAAACCCAAACATGAGCATATTTGTAATTGTACATTTCATTGTGTGATAATAATTTTTTTTTACAAAGTGCTCTAGAAGAAAGCAGTAGTATGGGACAAGGGAGTTCATTGGAAAACTACTCCATGGTTCACAAAATCTAGGTTCAGGGTTTTAATGGAGACCAGTTTCTGGTTTGTCACTTGCCTGGTCTTTGAGCCTGGTTGTCTCCATATTTAGGACTGCTCTGTTTTAATGGATAATTTTAAGATTGCTTATCTTTCTGCTTTCTTTATTTCATTATACTTTATGGTGTGCCTACTAAGTACAAATTATTTTGCTAAATATTTGAATCATGCTAAGATATTTTTATTCTGATCAAGATTTCTATACTTAATTTTTTTCACAGCATGATAAATTGTTTTGCTAAAGCTCCCTTCCCAATTTTATTTAAGTAACAAAATGGTAGTAAAATTACATAATTATAAGTTACGAAAAGGATTCATGTCCATGATGAGGTTAGCACTCAAAAATGTAGCGTAAAAATTGTATCACAATTATTTTTATTACAATTATAATTATATTATTCATCAATATATCAGTTTGCCTTTTGCTTGAGATGAAAGAATTTGTTTAAATATGCATGGTGTGAAATTAATTGTTGTGGCTTTCTCTCTCTTGTCCTTCCTCACACAATCATGGAGGTGCTGAACCATTCAATTGTATTATTAATCGATGTTGTCAATGATGGCATCTTCCCATGTTGCCGCAATGCTACCAAAGAGCTCACAATTGTTGGTCATTATGGGAGTTCGCTTCTTAAAATTTGCAGCCCTTTCTCCCCATTCTGTGAACTAGAATTTTGTACAAAGGAGACAGTGATATGATCCTGTTTGGAATTTGGGACAACAGCAACATCGGCTAGGCAAAACCGTCGATTGAATATGATGTGATCAATTTCCTTGTGGAACTGTCCTCCAGGAGATTCCCATATCCAACGTTTCGATTTAGCCTTATGAAGCTGTAAGTTACCATGAATGGTCTTGGTTAACTTGATGAATTCAAATAGTTTCTCACCCTGTTCATTCCATTCTAGGCCATGAGTACAGATGTGGAGTTCTTAGGCCAATCTTCTCTGTCCTATCTTGGCACAAAAATCACCAACTATGACTTGTAGAAGGTGTGGTCCTCTTTATAGAATTCCTCCAGTTCCATGTAGAAATTCTCAATTTCTTCTTCCATGTTTGTGGATGTTGGTGTGTAAACAACAAAGACAGAAACTGCTGGCAGTGAGCACATCTATTCAAGTGTAATCATCCAATTTGGTTTGTTAGGCACTCAAATGAATCAATGCTCAAGGCCAGGTTTGTGTTGACAAGCAGACTGACACCACTGACACCTCTTTCATCTCATTTCGAGCTCATTCCCCAACATGGCAAGGAGCTAGCCTCAGGCAACCATAAGCTAATGTCCAAGCTCACAAAGCAGTTCAGAAAAGCTATAAAGGAAGACATCAAAGAGAGAAGAGCAGCAATACTGGCCAATGCAGCAGAAGCCAGGAAAAGCATTCTCAACACCTGCCTGTCCATCACCAACCATAAGACAAAGAGGAATGCCCTTTGATGACCTGATGGATCTATCACATCTTCCGGAAAAGCAATGGAGATTATCCATGAATTCTATTCGGATCTCTGATACCCACATCCACCTGCCCACATAACAAATTCTGCAGGATGAATATGTAGTTCCAATATTCTCTGTTCTGAAATATGAAATGGCATTTTGTTGGTAAAGAAGCGAACAGACCCAGCCCAGACAAAGTCAGACCCTAACACCTGAAGAATCTGCCATCAGTACTCATCAATACACTGGCTCAGCTCTTCATATATATCTGTCTGAATGCAAGGTGCCCTTGCAATGGAAAACCAGCAGAATATTTCTACTGTTCAAGAAAGGAGACATCCACGACATTGGAAACTATCGCCCCATCTGCCTGTTGTACATCATCTACAAGCTGTTCACTCAAGTCATCCTGAACAGGATTAGCAGAACATTAGATGAAGGACAACCATGCAAGCAAGCTGATTTCCGAAAAGGATTCAGCACAATCGACCAAATCCACATGGTAACCAAGCTTGTTGAGTTTTGTAGAGAGTTCAAGATGCTGCTCTGTCTAATGTTCATTGATTTAAAGAAAGTCTTTGATTCTGTTGAGTCCGAAGCAGTCATTGAAGCCATAGCCAAACAGGGATTTCAATCCCAATACATCAAAATCCTTTGAGAGCTGTCTTACGGATTCACCACCAGGATCTCACCATTCTACAAGGAAGTGATCATTGATATAAAAAGGGGGGTTCAGCAGGTTGATAACATTTTACCAAAACTCTTCAGCACCACCCTCGAGAATGTCATACGACAATTAGAATGGGAAGGAAAGGGAGTAAAGATAGATAGTTGGCTACTACACCACCTCCACTTTCACTGATGACATCATTCTTATACCACCAAACATTAGCCAAGTGGCACAAATGCTATCTGACCTCAACAGTGAGTGTGGAAATGTAGGTCTACAGCTGAATCTCAACTAAACAATGTTCATGAAAATGAACTAGCTCCAGAGGCCCATTCACTCTCAATGGAACAAAAATCTCTGAATGCAGCAGTTATGTGTATCTAGGTCTAGAAGTCAACATGATGAACAACCTGAAACCTGAGCTGTGCAAGCAGAAGAGAGCAATGTGGAATGCCTTCTAGAGCATCGAAGAAATAACTAAGAGGATGAAGAACCTCTGGTTCTGGGCACATCTCTTCAACTCTACCATTCTCCCTGCATTAACATACCCCTCAGAGACCTGAACCCTATGCAAGCAGGATTAGAATGGTATTTGGGTCTCCCAAAGAGGAATCGAAAGATATATCTTGGAATATCCCACCTCACTCAAGTGAGAGAAAGAATCGGGAGTTCTGACCCCTGTCGATGATCGAGACTCAGGGACTCTTTCTCACTTGCCAAGGCATCAAAAAATCAGATAGGCTGGACATTAATGTGATTTGGAGACTACCGCTGGACTAGAACCATGACCAACTGGATCCTATGGGACGTCAAAAGATCATGTGGACACCCACCTACAATTGATTAGATTTCTTCATCAATACCTGAATGAACCGTTTGAGGCTCTTCATATTCCTGAAGCGAGCAGATGCCATTGGCCTACACTGGCACATGACAGGGCTAATGGAAACATTATTGGTGCCCACTCCAGCAAATCCATGAATAACGGGATGTCACATGATCAAGTGTAAAATTCACTGAATGGTGATCTATATAGGCTTGTTTCTGAAATTATTTCCATATTATGAGATGAGATTCACAATAAAATATTCTTTTTTTTTTTTTTTTTTGCTTTTTTGGGTCACACCCAGCGATGCTCAGGGATTACTCCTGGCTCTGCACTCAGGAATTACTCCTGCCGGTGCTTGGGGGGACCATATGGGATGCTGGGGATCGAACCTGGGCCGGCATGGGCTGGCCGCTTGAAAGGCAAACTCCCTACCTGCTGGGCTATCGCTCCGACCTAATAAAATATTCTTTACTCAATACTTCTCAAAATATTTCAAAAATGATTTTAAAGCATAATAGATTTGATGTTGTAAACCAGTGAGTGAGTTAGTTTGGATACTAGAGCCCTTTCTTAATAGGACCCAGCTGTGTGATAAGTACTTCAATTGAAATTAAGTTAAACATTAAATGTATAATTATCTCTGTTTCCAAATTCTCAAATGGTATTAATTTTGTGAAGATGCTCTTTCAGATTTTCTATAGGTTACTTAAAGATTTCTTAAAATCAAGAACTGTATTAACCCTTAATCATGGCTGTCTTTGTAAATGGAATGCTGGTAGTCACTAGAAAATCTTTTGCCTTTAATAACTAATGCTTAAAATAACTATTATTAGGTAATGAATTACTTAAATAGTGAAAAATTTTAGTCTAATCTTTTCTCATTAATCTTATTTATTCTAATAGGCATTTAATTTTAATTTATTATTCTTTATGTATAGAAATAAGATCCCTGATATCTTTGACCCAAATAAAATGTATGCATTTTTCTATGACAATGCTCATTTTTATTTCTATAATCCATTAATTTTTATAATTATATTGTAATGAGCTTAGGAATTAGCTAATTCATCATGAAAACAATTAGTTCATTACTCAAATAAATTGTATGTTCCTACAGAGAGCAACCTCTTCATGGACATGATGGCAATGATATATCAATCAGCTCTCCCACACTTTCTGCCTCTTCATTGACAAGCAGCTTAGAATGGCTATTATAAATTTGGGCTATAGAGATCAGAGCTCCTGGCTGTGTTTATCATGATGTTATACACATAATGCTTCCTTTGACCATGTTATTCACCCTCCTTAGCTCAGTTCTTCCCCCTAGCTAAAGGGAGACACCACTATTACAATAGCTCCCATTGTAGCTGTGAGACTTAGTAAACATCTAGCACAATTTAGGACAGTGCACTAATGTGCAGTGAAATTTAATAAATGCATATTATTACACACAGGGACATTCCTTCCATAAAACAGCTAAAGAAAACTATCACTTTTGGCAATTAATTTACCTTAAGTTTTTTTTATTGCTGAAGAAATGTTCTGATTGTAAGAAGTTTTAAACACCTGTGTAGACTATAAGATTTTAAGTATTTTCTGACAATGTTATTGAATTAGTTATTATCTAGAAATTCATGTTAATCTTTAAGATGTAAACACAGAAACTACCAGCTACTACAAACCAGTCAAAATCATGATTCCTCTAAGTGTTCTAAACACCTTGAAAAGCATTTTTATATGTTGTAAAACACTTATACAAATTTTCAAAATAATTTATGTATGTTGTGTTTGGACTTGCTATAAAGATTGTGTCTACTTTCCACATTCTTGAAACATTAATTTTACCTTTCATTACATGCTGCTTGTTTTAAAGACATAAGGTAATGTCTTATTTATCATATATTTCCACATGCTAAATAAATGTGACCTTGTTCTAAAATCTATGAAATCAATTCAATATCATGTAAAATAGGCATAAAATTAAAGAAACACTAGTTAAAACAGAAAATATTTTTGTGAAATATTTATTAGGGAAATAAATTTTTTTTTTTGCTTTTTTGGGGTCATACCCAGCGACTCCCTGGGATTACTTCTGATTCTGCACTCAGAAATTACTCCTAGCATTGCTCCCACAAGATGAGATGCCAGTAGTTGAACCCAGGTTGACTGTGAGCAAGGCAAATGCCCTTCCCACTGTGCTTTCGTTCTGACCCTAATTACATGTTCTTAAATATGTAAGATGCTCCTAGTATTAAATCTCCAAATTTGAAGTACTTTACATGGATTATACTCACTTCACCATGATTCTTCTCTTAGCTGTTTTGTCTTTTGTGTTTGTGTGGGACAGTGACTGGGATGAGAATCACAGAGAGAATGGTGTATCCAAACACTCTTCAGTGACACTGGTCTTACTGCTTGTTGCTCTTTGGAACACTCTTCGTAAGAGTTCTGCTGTTTTCCTTTTCAGAAGTCTTCCTAAATAGTAGACTTACTGACACTTCATATCTTTTAGACATTTGTTTGAATGCTTTCTCTAAGAACCCTTCCTAAAACTACTCCTCTTTCCTATCCTCTCCCCTATTACCTTTGGTTTTTGTTATACAAATTATTACTAAAAATATAGTTGCTCATTTAACTTTTCTGTTTATATTCCTTGTCCTGTGAAATAGAGGTACCAAGTGGCATGATTCTTCTCTCCAAGATCTATAAAATACCTGGAAGATGGTATTAAAAGATCAAATGGATTAACTTCTTTCCTATTTTCTTTGAATTTGCTCTTCCATTTCCCTTCTCAGGTAAGGAAAAGACAATGTAGTTAAAAGCAAGATCTCTTGACTACATACATCTTCAGATACCAAAAGATACTACTTTTGTTCTGTTCTGTTGGGATCACACTCAGTAGAGCTGTTACAGTAGGTTGAGGAGTAGAGCGGCAGGTTACTTTAAATCTCCACCCCTGAAACAGGTAGCCAATCAGGACATAGAAGGGGATGGTTGGGGGTGAGATTTGACTATAGATAAAAGCCATGAGTGCAAGCTCACAAGTGGCTGACTCTCCTCCATTTCACCAAATGAGAACTTTCTGGACTCTCCCCTTTCTCTCCATGAGGCGTCCAAGTCAGGTAGGGCTATGTCAGGGCTTAGAACAGGGCAGATCAGGGCCAGACAAAGTCAGAAAACAGTATGGGCTCATCGTGCAGAACTAGTCAGGAACAAACTGTGCTCAGATGCCCAGGATAGCTCAGGTACAGGTAGGGCTTGGATGCACTGGAGGGTAAAGTGCTGAACCCAGAACTCTCACCCAGGTGCATGTGGCCATGGCCTAAGAGTAGGAAACCTGGGATTAGGCACCAGGAACTGTTGGTTCCCTGTGTTCAGCACCATTGCTGGGTCTTCCAGGAAGACCCAGCAATGGTGCTGAACACAGGTAGCCTTGGCCATCTCCAGAAAATCAAACAATGGGTAGAAAGCCGTGCAGCGACAGGGCCAGTGACATCGTTTACAGGAGGCAAGTCGACTCGTCGGACAGGACAGGGAAGTCATACACTGGACCCCACAGCATTAGGGATAGGATTAGAACTTTGTTTGCAGGTAATAGAGTAGTCTAGACATTTGCGGAAGGACCTGGAGCAATGTGTACTATAAACTAACTTTCCTTCCTCCGAGTTTTGTATGTAAAAGGTTCATACAATTCTCAAGAACCCAAAAGCACAGGAAAATCTAGTTTTGCATTAACAGTGCTAAGGGCTAATTCCTGACTCTGAGGTCTGAGGTCACTTCTGGCAGTGCATAAGGGGCCACGTATATGGTGCTGAGGATCAGATGAGAACATGCAAGCAAGTTCTATACCCATTATACTATATCTTTAGCCCCCCAATACTACTATTTTAAATAAGTTCCTTATTTAAAATTGTCTCATTACTTCTAGTAATTTTATGTAAAAGTAAAAGTTACAATTGTTATTATTGATGTAGTGTGAAAGAAAACCAATAATTCATTGCTTTAGGAAAGGTAAAGAAACTCAGATTTTAGAAGACTGCCCTTAAATGACCTTTCTGTCTTATGTGCATTGGCATATATAAATAAAATATATATGTATATATTACACACATATGTCATCCTCATAAATTAAATGAGTTATCCTTAAATTTAATCACATATCAACTTTTTATCTTCAAAAGTCACTGTTATTTCATTCTTATCCCCTAACCATATTTTCATTTTATTTCACTTTCACCCTCTAGCCAATTTCTAAATAGTTGCAAATCTTACACAATTTCAATTTAAATACCCACGTTCCCTTAAGATTAAGCAATGCCTGTTTTGAACTGTGTCTATGTTCCTGAATATATGTGATATAGGAGTTAATACAGCGGATGTGTAATTTTTTAGAGTCTAAAATATATTTAACAGAATGTAGGCCTGTAAGCCTGCCCATGAATCAGATGACAGCATAATCTTTTATATTGGGAAAAGTGAAAAGCAAAGTTATGGTTTATGCTAATACTATTTATTTGATGGCTGCTCAAGGAAACAACTATTATAAGATTAATCCAACAAGCTGAAGCCAGTTCCTTTCAATGACTGATTCTGAACACAAACACCCTCCCTTTTCTATTGGTAGAGAAATAACAATATACCTCAAATTTGTAGAAAGTTTTTTTTTTTCCTTCTGAGTTTTATATGACACAAATTAATGTGTGGCAGGTTAGAGAAATGTGTTGTAGTTTCTTAGAAAAATTGTTCTTAGATAATTTTTATATATTTCTTTATAATATACAGTATAGATTCAGTTGTTTAAAGTGTGTGACCTAATAATAACCAGTCATTTCTCAAATGAAAAGTACCAGAATATATATTTTAATCCTGCAATTTATAAATCACAAAATAGATCATGCTTGTTAATTATTTTATGAACAATATAAAGATTTTTGGGGGAAAATTTAGAAAACTGGACACAAATCTTAATTTAAAAAACAAAGGACCCTGAGAATTCATGGGGTAAGTCACTAGACTTATTAAGAGCTTAATGGGAATTTGATCCCCGGCATCACAAATGGTCTCCCAAACCCACCCAGAAGTGAGTGATCTGTTAGGATAGATAAAGTAAGCAGTAAATAATCTTATATAAATAACAAGATATAACATAGAGAACACAGTTATGAATTAGGCTTTTTAACCTCAGCTTCTCTATTAATAAATAAATAAATAATACATAGTTTTTAATTTTTTCCATTATGATAAACTTCACAGAGTTTTATAAAAATCCATAGTGTACTACAGAAAGATAATGTGCAATAGGTATGTCCGCTGAAACTTTTATAACTATATTACTAAAATGCCACATTATAATTTTATCTTTTCTTAACTTGTCACATATTCCCTAAAAGAAACTACTATTCTTTTATAAAAGATAATTATAATATACATGCGAGATAATAAAATTTAAGATATATAAAATAAGGTTTTATTTTGATTATTCTTGGATATTCTCTATCATAACTGTTAATCCTTTCTATTCACTAGTATAGAAAAAGAACACAAATTTAATGTTATTTACTGACCGCTGGACTAGAGCCGTTACTGACTGGATCCCACGGGATATCAAAAGATTACGTGGCCGCCCACCTACAAGATGGTCAGACTTATTCATCAAAACCCTGAATGAACGGTTTGAGGTTCTTTGTATTCCTGAAGCAACCAGATGCCATTGGGCTACACTGGCAATATAGAGTCAAATTGAAATATTACTGGTGCCCGCTGAGCAAATCGACGAATAACGGGATGTCAAGTGATCAAGTGATAGCACAGAGGTTAGGGCATTTGCCTTATAAGCAGCTGACCCAGGATCAATCCCTGGCATCCCATATGGTGCTCCTCCGAGCACCTCCAGGAGTAATTCCTGAGCAAAGAGCCAGTATTGACCCCTGAGCGTTACTGGGTGTGATCCGAAAGCAAAAAAAAAAAAAATGAAAAATGATTAGATCTAAAGTAACTTTTATTAAGATACAGTTTAAATTCTAATATATTCTAGAAACTGCTTGGGGGAAAATTTAGTCCAGAGTTTTAAGAATTTTTGGAAGTTTTGAAAATTACCTTAAAGTGATAAACACAATTAATTATAGGACATTGCATTTTATCTTTCAATGCTATTTATTAAAAGATAGCTGCAAAATTAATGCTATTAAAGGACTTGTGTTATAAAAAAGGAAGTCAAAAATTTTTTGAAGGTGTGATTTAAGAACCAACTGAATTCTCAAAACAAACAATAACACAAATGGCTCAACTAGCAGCAGTTTAATAAATTCTTATATAAGGACTTAATCCCCATTATCAGATATAAGATATTTTACATAAAAATGGGTTTTTACACTTACTGATTTTAATATTGGCTCTTTGCTATCTAATCAATTTTAGCACTATAATTCTACCAACAGTTGTGGCTTTTTCTACATTAAAATATATATATTTTAAGTATGGCAATTCATTTTGAGTGCTGTCACATTCTTTTTTTGTCAAAAAGGTATGACAGTCATATTTGCCCCTCTAGAGTAAGTAATAGTCCATTTACTTTCTGCATGTGGTGTGATATACGGGAGTTGGGAATGCAGAAACATAGGAACTCAACTTTACTTAGTTTGGTGGGTGGAGTTTTGTTGTTGAACCATACCTGACTGTGTTTGGGAATCACTCCTGCCTGTGCTCAGGGAAGAGTATAGTGCTGAGGATCAAACTGGAGCTGGTTATATGAAAGCCAAGTGCCTTTTCCCCCAACTGTCTGTTTGGCCCTGAGTTTAATATTCTAAGGTCATCTTTTGTTGCAGGACTCCTCTAAGAGCCTCTGCATCTGCTCTGAATTGCCGCCTGCAAATCACTTTGTAGATAAGGGGGTAGTCTAAATGTGGCAGTTTATCTGACCATGTATTCTGTACTAGCTGGTATAAATATTCTCTCATGCTACCACAATCATCGTGGGACTAGCTAGATCTTACCAGCATATTTGCCTGGCCATGTTGGATCCCTAAATAATTAAACCAGAGAGAAATGTCGTTTGCCTTCAAGCAAGCAAGCATGGCTCCCTGATAACTCAAAGGCAACTAAAATACAAAACTACCATGAAGTAGACGAGACTTGTGAAGGCTTGGAGAAATATTTAACTGGTACTAGTATTAGACTTTGGTACAGAGACAAGCCATCTCAGAAACCCCCTTCTCTACCCTATGACAGATCTTGGCTCAAGACATTAGCATATAAAAGGGCCTAAGTGAGGTGCTGGGAGAAATTACCTGAGGGCATTTGACCCTCCCTGCTTTCCATAATAGTAGGAGGGAGGTCTGAGTTGCAGGGTATAAAACTAGCCTGCTTCCTCTCTTGCGCTCTCTTTTTGGGCTCTATCTTTTGTGAGCTCGCACCCTTCTTGGGAGTCTTGTCTTTGTCTCCTCTCTACAGGGCCTTAACACGTGGTGGCCGCCATCTTGGCCTACACGTGGCTGGGGTTTTAGCTGGGAATCCCTCAGCACAGGGTTTTTTCTACTGCTGACTTGTATGCCTGAACCTGTGATAAGTAAAGCCTTTTAAAACTGCATTGGATTCCTGAGTCTTCATCCATTCCCCACAGGCTTCGAAGGTAGAAGGGAACTCGCTTCCCGGCACTGTTGGGGACCCCAGCGGCATCCCCGACAATCTTTTATGAGTAAAACTATGTGTTGGAACAGGAAATTCTAATGATGGAATGGTTCCAACAGAAAATTCTAATGGTGGAATGGTTTTAGGAAAATATTTGCAGAGTAATCCATAAATCTTCCTCATCAAAGTATTTGTTAATCGGAACATCTAGAGATTGCTGAATTTAGAAAAGTTTGGAGGGAGGGTACTCTCTGGAGATCAAGACTTCTCAATCTCTGTCCGTTGAAAATATTTTTGCAATAAGAAAACCTAATGCTGGATAAAATCTATCTTCCCAATAAAGCTGATCTAATAATTTAACCTTTTATTTATTCTGGCTTCCAAATATTTGCTTTACAATACAGAGAAAGAAAAAATTATAAGGAAATTCATCACTAACTTTCAGCATCAGCTAGATTAGCAAGAGAAAAAGAATACGTTTAATTATTTATGTCTGTGGCATGAGAGTAGAGAGGGCACACATAACTCATATGACAGGAAATGCTCCAATGCTGATAGAATAGATTAAATTGATTGAAAAAGTCATTTCTAGAGATCAACCTCAATCTGGATTGAGGTAATTACAGAGATTGTAACTTGTTCTTGAAGGTCACTGGGCCTTAATAGGTCCTTAGTTATATGCCCCACGGTGACTTGTATTTGAAAAAGAATATTCTGAACAACTTAGGGAAAATTGCTGAATATGTTGAAGAAATCTACTCTTCAGATACACGTAGATTTAAGGGACCACTGTCATGAACATAGAGTAAAGTCAGAGTTTAATTTGCTCATGCTTTCAAGTTTCTTATGCTTTTCTTATACTTAATATTTCTTTTATAAATCATATTATAGGTGTTATATATAGTTATCACATATATTATATGCATATATACACCAAAACATACAGTTTTTATTTTAAAACACAAGAAAAAGTTTTAAAACTCTTATTTCCCTAAATGCAAGGAACATATGAGTTTTGGAATTGTATCATTCACTTTATTCCACATAAAACATTTCAAAAAATTCATTTGTTATTAAATTCCAAAAGCTACTAATGTGCTATTATTTGTTGTTGAATTATTTTTAGTTTGGCTTGTTGAGATTAAGCATTTCCATATTATTTGCATTTGAATCTTCTATTATTTATTAATAAGCAATGTTGTTTCCCCACTCAGCAGTACAGACACTATGATGACACTGACATTTACTTTTAACCAAGGTTATATTTTTTTAGAATAAAACTCTAGGACTATACCTATCAGAAAAGGTAATTTTAAAGTAATTTTAGCAAAGTTTTAAGTACAAACATTTGTTTTCTTGTTTTAAATGGCTGTAATGGCATAAATCACAAATATTGAAGTTTATTAAGACCATGTAGAAATCTTTTATGATATATTAATTTTCTTTATGTAATAAATGGAAACTTTATTTTAAAAGCAGTAACTTTAAATACTTTGGGGCAGTAACTTTAAATACTACTAGGAAAAAACATTTTTGGGATTGAGAATTTTGACTAAACCATACTGGCAAATCCAGAATAGCAGAGTTTTCCACTGTGAGGAAGCTTTTAATAGCAGGAAGACTATTTACATTAAAAGAATATATAAAAAAAATTAGATACGTCTGCTCCTGATCAGATCTGCATGTGTATGCCTGAAAGTCAAATGGTTCAGGGAAAATTATTTCCAATCATTAATGAACAAAAATTTTAAAGGCTCTGACAACAATAAACAAAGTTATTTTAAAAACATATATAAATCTGTTTCCAGACAAGTTCTTACTTATGGAAAGTTGTTACTTTTAGCTTATATAATATAATATATTTATATTAAATAAAAATAATTTTCAAATTCTGTTGGTCCTGAAAATAGAATTGAACTCAAACTGAGCTAGTGAGTATATTAAATAATTCAGTCACCTGATTTAATGAGCACAGGGATGTATAAATGGTATAACTTGTAGTTTTTATTTAACATCTGTCATCTGGTTGATAAACTCTTAAGTAATTATTTTAATTCATATTTCTGAATGCAGCAGTTATGTGTACCTAGATCAAGAAGTCAACATGATAAAGGACCTAAAACCTGAGCTACGCAGAAGGAAGAGAAGTGAGTGGCATAGAATGCCTTCAAAAAGCATCGAAGAGGGGTGGGAGTGATAGCACAGCAGGTAGGGTGTTTGCCTTGCACGGAGCCGACCTGGGTTCCATCCCCAGCATCCCATATGGTCCCCAAGCACCGCCAGGAGTAGTTACTTAGTGCAGAGCCAGGACTTACCCCTGAGCATGGCTGGGTAGACCCAAAAAAGCAAAAAAAAAAAAAGCATCGAAGAAATAGCAAAAAGACAAAGAACCTCCAGCTCCAGGCATATCTCTTCAACTCCACCATTCTCCCTGCATTAACATACACCTCAGAGACCTGGGCCTTATGGAAGCAGGATGAGAATGCTATTTGGGTCTCCCAAAGAGGGATCGAAAGAGCTATGCTTGGAATATTACTCCTCACTCAAGTGAAAGAAGGAATCGGGAACACCGGCCTCTGTCGCTATTCCAGAGTCAGGGGCGCTATCTGTTTGCCAAGGCATCGAATCTCAGATGGGCTGGACATGTAATGTGATTTGGAGACGACCGCTGGACTAGAGCCATTACTGACTGGATCCCACGGGATGTCAAAAGATCAAGTGGCTGCCCACCTACAAGATGGTCAGACTTCTTCTTCAAGACCCTGAATGAACGGTTTGAGGATCTTTGTATTCCTGAAGCAACCCGGATGCCATTGGGCTACACTGGCATGTGATAGGGTCAAATGGAAATATTACTGGAGCCCGCTCAAGCAAATCAATGAATAACGGGATGTCAAGTGATCAAGTGATCATTTCTGTGTGCCACTGATCTGCATATCACTTTTTTAGTAGATCATTTGAAGTACAGCTAAGCTTTATAGGTTGTAAAGAGTTCAATATAGAAATCAGAACCAGTAGAGCAAGCACAATAATTCATGTACAATAAATATGCACAGAATGTAAATATATGCATAAATATATGCACACTTATTTTCAATCTGCTTATTTCAATCCAGTCATTCCTAAACTAGATGAGTTCACTTTTTTTTTTTTTTTTTTTTGCTTTTTTGGGTCACACCCGGCAATGCTCAGGGGTTACTCCTGGCTCTTCGCTCAGGAATTACTCCCTGGCGGTGCTCGGGGACCATATGGGATAACGGCATCAAACCCGGTCGAGGATTGAACCCGGGTTGGTGGCGTCCAAGGCAAACACCCTACCCACTGGACTATCGCTCCGGCCTCAAGTTTACTCATTTTTTATATTTTATTATACCACCGTGAGATATATCATTACAAAGATATTCATGATTGGGTTTCAGTGATACAGTGTCCAGCACCCATTCTTCTACCAGAGTCCATTTCCCACTACCAAGTCCCCAGATTTCCTCCACCCTCCCTTAGCCTTCCTCTATAGCAGGTACTTTTCCTCTTCTCTCTCTCTCTCTCTCTCTCCCTCCCTTCTTTACACATTATAGCTTGCCCTACATAACTTAAGAGTTATCATGTCTATCCCATTGCCTATATACTCTTTCCCAACAAATAGCTGACAAAGTTTGGACACTGGGGGAATGTTACTGGCATCTATTGCATAGAGATCAGGCATTTTGCTGAATACACAGGACACAGAACAGGTTTCAAGAACCAGTGTTGGTAATACTGATGTTGGGATATTTGCTTTATCCCTAGATTAGACCGCATTTTATGTTATCTTTCCTTTTTATTATTATTTTTTTTTTGTTTTTATTTTGGAGTCACACCTGGCAGTTCTCAGGGCTAACTCTTGTCTGTGTTCAAGAATCATCCCTGAGGTCTTGTCAACAGGTAGACTCTACCACAAACATGTGGGAGTCATAAATGTGCTAATAATCATCCAAAATGATACCAGCCTAGAACTGAGCATTGAATATAGGCAAAAAGATACACACGATAACCTGTAAATGTATGTATTCAAGCCACAATGTGTAATAGAAGGAAGAGTGAGAGAGAGAAAAGAGATAAAGAACCTGTCATAGAGGCAGGCTAGGGAGGGGGAGGAATTGGGGGACACTGGTGGTGGGAAATGGGCACTGGGGGAAGGATGGATGCTGGAACACTGTATGCCCAAGACCCAGACATGAGCATCTTTGCAAATGTATATCTCATGGTCATATAATAAAATATTTTTTAATAAATGTCTTATTTTAATTTTATTTGTGTGTGCATGTGTGTTTGTGCTACCCCCAGCTGTGCTTGGTAGAATCATTTCTGGGGAGCTTGGGAGAACATATGGGGAGCTGGGGATGGAACTGGGTTGCTCATGTACCCTCTGTACTATTCCTCTGACACCTTATCATTTTCTAATTAATCCATTAAATTAATCACTATTTGAATTAAAAAATAAGAATCACTCCTGAGTGATCATCACTCAGGATTGAATCTGGGTCAGCTGCACATAAGCATAATCTTACCCACACTACTTTCTCTTTGACTGTACCTTTTAAATTTTCCTCACATATTTATTTTAAACATTTATAACTTTGTACTTGACATAGATATTTTAATTAGTTAAGGAGATACTCCCATTATATTTGAAATGGTAAATTCTACTTGGAATTTAAGGACTAGCAGAGTCTTCTCTCTTTCTATTAGGGCTTCTTGGATTATGTTGCAGTAATCTTTGTTTTTTTTTAAATTTTTTATTATACCACCATGAAACATACAATCACAAAGGTGTTCATAATTGGTTCTTGGTAATACAGTATACCAGCACCCATCCCTCCACCAGTGCCCCATTTCCACCACCAATGTACCCCACCCCTCCTACCCACCCCCAGGCTACCTTAATAGGTACCCCAGTTTCCTCTCTTTCTCTGTCTCTCCGTCTCTGCATCTCTCTCCCTCTTGTTTTAGACATTGTGGCTAGCCCTGCAGATATTTAGAGTTTATCACTTAAGTCTCTTTGTGTATATTCAATGGTGAGTTTTAATCTGCCATTAGCATTTCCCATATTTAGTAAAACACTGGTATCTATTTATATCCTATTAATGAATGCAGTCATTCTATATCTGTCCTTTTCCTTCTGACTAATTTCACTCAGCATGATAGTCTCCATGTCCATCCATTTGCAAGTAAATTTCATAATTTCATCTTTTCTGACAGCCGCATAGTATTCCATAGTGTAGATGAACCACAGTTTCTTTAGCCAGTCCTCTGTTCTCGGGCATTTAGGTTGTTTCCAGATTCTAGCTATAGTGAATAGTGCAGAGATGAATAAAAAAGTACAGATAGTGTTTCTGCTATGTGTTTTTGGTCTCTCGGGTATATTCCCAGGAGTGCTATTGCTGGATAAAATGGGAGCTCAATATCTAGTTTTCGGAGGAATGCCCATATTGTTTTCCAAAAGGGTTGGACCAGTCGGCACTCCCACGAACAGTGGATCAGAATCCCTTTTTCCCCACATCCATGCCAGCACCGGTTGTTCTTTCTGTTTTGGATGTGTGCCAATCTCTGTGGTGTGAGATGGTACCTCATTGTTGTTTTGATTTGCATCTCCCTGATGATTAAAGATGAAGAGCACTTTTTCATATGCCTTTTGACCATTCAAATTTCTTCTTTTTGGAAGCTTCTGTTCATTTCTTCTCCCCCATTTTTTGATGGGGTTGGCTGTTTTTTTTTCTTGTGAAGGGCTACCAGTGCCTGATACATCCTGGATATTAACCCCTTGTCAGATGGGTATTGGGTGAATATCCTTTCCCACTCTGTGGATTGTCTTTGTATCTTGGTCACCGTTTCTTTTGAGGTGCTGAAGCTTTTCATTTTTATATAATCCCATTTGTTTTTCTTTGCTTCCATTTGCTTGGTCAGTGGTGTGTCGTCTTTAAAGATACTTTTTGTTTCGATGTCGTAGAGCATTTCTCCTATGCTTTCCTCGATGTACCTTATAGATTCATGTCTGATGTTGAGATCTAGAATCCATTTTGATCTGACTTTTGTGCATGGCGTTAGAAGGAGATCTAAGTTAATTTTTTTACACGTAGCTGCCCTGTTTTCCCAGCACCATTTGTTGAAGAGGCTTTCTTTGCTCCACTTAATATTTTTTGCTCCTTTATCAAAGATTAAGTGGTTGTATATTTGAGAATGTGTTTCAGGATACTCAGTTCTATTCCATAGGTCTAAGGGTCTGTCTCTATACCAATGCTACACTGTCTTAATTACAACTGCTATGTAGTAGAGCTTGAGGTTGGAGAAAGTGATACCTCCCATCTTCTTTTTCCCAAGGATTGCTTTAGCTATTCGTTGGGGTTTTATTATTCCATACAAATTTCAGGAGCGTTTGTTCAATTTCTTTGAAGAACATCATGGGTATCTTTATAGGGACCACATTGAATCTGTACAAAGCTCTAGGGAGTATTACCATTTTGATAAAGTTAATCCTTCCAATCCATGAACAGGGAATGTGTCTCCATTTTCTCAGGTCTTCTTTTATTTCCTGAAGTAAAGTTTTCTAGTTTCCTTTGTAGAGATCATTTACATTCTTTGTCAAACTGATTCCTAGGTATTTGATTTTCTGTGGCGCAATTGTGAATGGGATAGTTCTTTAATGTCCCTTTCTTCTCTTTCGCTGTTTGCAAATAGGAAGGCCGTTGACTTTTGGGTATTGATTTTGTACCCTGCCACTCTACTATAGGAATGTATTATTTCTAGGAGCCTCTTGGTATAGAGTTTCGGGTTTTCCAGGTATAATATCATGTCATCTGCAAATAGTGATAACTTGGCTTTTTCCCTTCCTATCTGGATGCCCTTAATGTCTTTTTCTTCCCTGATTGCTATGGCAAGTACTTCTAGTACTATATTGAATAGAAATGGTGAGAGTGGGCAGCCTTGTCTTATCCCTGATCTTAAGGGGAAGGCTTTCAGTTTTTCCCCATTGAGAATGATGCTCGCTGTGGACTTGTAATAGATGGCCTGGATTATCTTGAGGGAAGGTTCCTTCAATCCCCATTTTACGGAGAGCTTTTATCATAAATGGGTGTTGAATCTTGTCAAATGCCTTCTCTGCATCTATTGATATGATCATATGGTTTTTATTTTTATTTTTGTTGATATGATGCATTATGTTGATTGACTTGCGGATGTTGAACCATCCTTGCATTCCCGGGATGAATCCCACTTGGTCATGGTGTACAATCTTTTTGATGACTCTTTGGATTCTATTTGCTAGTATTTTGTTGAAGATCTTAGCATCTTTATTCATCAGGGAGATTGGTCTGTAGTTCTCCTTTTTTTGTGACATCTTTGTCTGCTTTGGGTATCAGGGTGATATGTGCCTCGTAAAAGCTATTTGGGAGTGTTTCTGTTTCTTCAATTTGCCAGAAGAGCTTAAAAATAATTGGAAGTAGGTCCTCTTTAAAGGTTTTGTAGAATTCACTGGTGAATCCATCTGGACCTGGGCTTTTGTGTTTGGGGAGACTTTTGATTACCAATTCTATTTCCTCGATGGAGATAGGTTTGTTGAGGTATTCCAAATATTCTTGTTGCAGACTTGGGAAGCTATAGGAATTCAGGAATTTGTCCATTTCTTCTAGGTTCTCTTGTTTTGTGGCATACAGGCTCTCAAAGTAATCTCTGATGACCTTTTGAATTTCTGTGGTTTCTGTTGTGATGTCCCCGTTTTCATTTCTGATTCTATTTATTTGGGTTCTCTCTTTTCCTTTTCTTACAAGTCCTGCAAGTGGTTTGTCAATCTTGTTTATTTTTTCAAAGAACCAGCTTTTGGTTTCGTGGATCTTCTGGATTGTTTTTTTGACATTCCATCTCATTGATTTCTGCTCTAAATTTTATTATTTCTTTCTTTCTGCTTGGTTTGGGCTCCTTTTGTTGATCACTCTCTAAGATCTTAAGTTGTGAATCAGACTGTTTATGATGGCCTTTCTTCTTTTCTGATGAATGCTTGAAGAGCTATGAACATGCCTCTTAACACTGCTTTTGCTATATCCCACAAGTTCTGGTAATTCGTGTCTTCAGTCTCATTTGTTTCCAGGATTCTTTGGATTTCCTCTTTGATTTCTTTTTATGACTTACTGGTTATTCAGCAGTGAGCTGTTTAGTTTCTAGGTACTTGGTATTGGTCTCCGTTTTTGTTTACAATTAACTTCTATTTTCAGTGCATCATGGTCTGAAAAAAATAGTTGGCACAATTTTTATCTTTTTTGATTTTATGGAGGTATGATTTATGGCTCAGCATGTGATCTATTTTGGAGTATGTTTCATGTGCACTGGAGAAGAAAGTTATTCAGCTTTTTGGGGATGAAATGCCCTATATATGTCTACCAGCCCTCTTTCTTCCATCTCTTCTTTTAGGGCCAGTATTTCCTTGGTAAGTTTCAATCTTGTTGACCTATCCCGGGTTGGTAGAGCAGTGTTGAAGTCTCCAACTACAATTGTGTTGCTGTCAATGTATTCTTTGAAGTCTATTCGTAGTTGTTTTAGGTATTTTTCTGGCCCCTCGTTGAGTGCATATATGTTTAATAGCGTGATTTCTTCCTGATATATGCATCCCTTGACTAATAAGAAGTGACCTTCACTGTCCCTTCTGACCTTCCCTCAGCCTGAAGTCTATGTTGTCGGATACCAGTATGGCCATCCCAGCTTTTTTGGATGGGTTGTTTGAGTGAAGGATTGTTTTCCAGCCATTTATTTTGAGCCTGTCTTTGCTCCGATTGTTCAGGTGTGTTTCTTAAAGGCAGCAGAATGTCGGATTCAATTTTCTGATCCATTTTGCCACTCTGTGTCTCTTAACTGGTGCATTTAGACCACTGACATTGAGAGAGATTATTGTCATGGGATTTTGTGCCATTTTTCTGTATAGTTTTGTTGTTCTTTTGGGTTATGTCTCGTCTTATAGTAGATCTTTCAGTTCTCTTAAGGTTGGTTTTGATTTTACAAAGTTCCTAAGCTGTTGTTTATCCAAGAAATTGTATATCTGTCCTTCTAATCTGAGTGAGAGTTTAGCTGGATAAAGAATGCTTGCTGAGGCATTCATTTCATTAAGTTTTTTTACTATATCCCACCACTGCCTTCGGGCTTGGAGGGTGTCTTCTGAGAAGTCTGCTGAAATTCGAATGAATGCTCCTTTGTATACAATTTCCTTCTTTGATCTTGCTGCCTGTAGAATTATGTGTCTCTCTATGGCATCCATTACTTTGACTAGGATGTGTCTAGGGGTCTTTCTATTGGGGTCTCTTCTTGCTGTTACACGTTGGGCTTCTTGGATCTGGATGCCTTCATCCTTTAACTCGGGAACTTTTCAGCCAGGATGTTTTTAACTATTTTAATTTCCTTCGGTTTACTTTCCTGTCCCTCTGGGACTCCGATGATTCTTATGTTGTTCCTCCTGGCTTCATCCATTGTTCTCTGTTCTGTTGCTGATCCATTTTCTGGTCTTTTTCCATCTTTTGTAGTTCTCTGAGTGCTTTCTGCAGCTCATCTTCAGTCTCACTGATTCTCTCTTCCGCTGCTGTCATCCTACTGTTGAGGGCCCCGATTGTGTTTTTCATTTCATCTACTGAGTTTTTAAGCAATGATATTTCTATTTGCATGGTTCTCATTTCTGCTCTCATTTCCTCCCGTAGTTTATTGACTGCTCTTTCAACTGCTTTGTTTATGTTCTCCTGTATTTTATTGGACATCTGCTCAAGCTTTCATTGAGCTCCTTAAACATCCTACCAATTTCTTCTCTAATTTTATTGTCCGAGAGATCATGCACATCTCTACTCTTTTTTTTGAGTCTTCAGGGTCGATTCCTTCATCTGTTCTTCCGAGCTGGGGATCTGAGTTGTTTTCCCATGGTGTTGTGTTGTTCAGGATAGATTCCTTTAGCGTACTGTTTCTTTTTTTCTTGAGGGTATTATCTTCCCTTGGTGTTGAATTTCCTAGTTTTTGTATTAATAAGTGGCCATGTTAGCGGCCGCCTCTTGTGTAGTAATCTTTTGTTTCTGAAATTATAGCTAAGGACAAAGCTAAAGATTTAGTTCATGCAAGAGGACCCAAATCTCCAACAAAAATGGATCCTCATACCTAAAGTCAGGCCCCTTATATATCCAAAAGTAATCCTATCTTCAAGAAGGGTTGTGTCAACAAAGATCTAGGTATAGACCTTGTTTCAGGATTAAACAAATGATAATGCCAGGGACAAGTCCCTTTCTCTGAGATTATCTCT